>OY744522.1:106633293-106710793 GCA_963556195.1 Sepiola atlantica | reverse complement strand
TACAGCATTCGTACCGTCGGTTTCAAGCACGGAAAGTCTTAGCCATCCGGCTCTCTTCGGCTTCTGTTGTCATGACAACAGAAGTTGAAGAGAGCTGGGTGGCTAAGACTTTCCGTGCTTGAAACCGACGGTACGAATGCTGTACTAATTTTTCTGTACCAAAATAAATAAATATTATGCACTTAATTTTTAACTTTAATTCTTAATTAATCGAGCACTCTGCGGGGATTTTTCCTACTATATTACAAAGAAGTTATATATATATATATATATATATATATATATATATATATATATATATATATATATATATTACATAATGGACGGACGTATGTGAATAACGATTACATCAGCTAGTATGGATTTATTATCTAGGTGAACTAGTGCAAGATTACTAGACACGAAAATTTTAAAAACAATTCGCTTTCTAGACTAAAATGTAAACAAGCTGTGGGTTAGATTTTTGTTGGGAGTTCAAGAAAATTTCAGACTTAAATGTGTTATGACAAATTCCGTGCCCCTTGAAGAGTGACGTCATGATACCGTGTGAAAGAAAGAAAGACGTTTTTCTTTCTTTTTGGAAGCGGTGATGAACAGACGCAAAATAAGGATGTAATAAAAAAAATGTAAATTTAATTCCTAAAAAGGTTGATAGCGCCACTTGTAGTATTGCCCACCTCGATCATCCCCTGTAACTAAGTAGTTAAGTTAAGAGTACAATTTTGGCCTCTCTCCATTTAATGTTAATGTGTGACTTTTATTCGTATGACGAGAAAATCTCTCCAAAATAAAGTTCGTCATCTCTATAGAGACCAAAGAAATGGTCTGGAAATTTAATTTGGAGTGTATCTAATATAAGCAAGCCGACTAAGTCGCAGATGTCTACACTGTCGTAGGACCCCATTGCAACATCAAATGGGTCCTCTGGGTTTGATTTTTTAACCCAAGCCCTTCCCTCGAAGAAGAGAAGGGTCTGTCTTGCTTGTAGTATTGTGTCACTTTCTAGTTGACTGATGTTTGTGTGTGAAAGTGCAAATGTCAAAGCCTTATTTAGGGTGTCTTTTGTAATGGATGGGTAGAAGACTGTCTAAAAGAATTTTAACACGATTTCAACTAATGGTTTTTCTTTTCAGAACGCACACTGTCAAACCCCAAAACAGTAACGGCTAATGATACAAATTCATAAAATTGGCTCACGGGAATTACATAGAAACCTTTTTATTTTTTTTTATCTTTTTATTTATTTTTTTTATTTCTTATGTTTTAATTTCAAATTTTACTTTAATTTTAATTTTATATTTATTTTATTTTTTATTTTTTATTCCCTTTAATCTTATATTCTTATATATCTCCAAATCTCCTCCGGTTTTAAATCTCAACAGTTTCATTACAATAAATTTAAATTCAATCAAACATACATAACACACTGAGCAAATAACGCGTCCCAACGAGAGTGTCATGTGACTTCACATTTCCAAAACAGATGACGACAGAAGCTAAAGAGATCCGGATGGCTAAGACTTTCCGTGCTTGAAACCGACGGTACGAATGTTGTACTAATTTTTCTGTACCAAAATAAATAAATAAATATATACATATATAATTTTTTTTCTTATTGGTGAGTGGAAATTTTCTGCGGCCCTACACCTACATTATGAAATGTAGAGATGCAGTCGAGATGTGACTGTTATTTACAAACGCGTGCAAGAGTTACGTTACATTCGTATAAGAATTAGTCTAAACTGTTTTCGTCGTCTAGCGTGGAGGTCTCATCTGTAATTAAGTTGTTTTTTTTTAATTAAAGGAATATAGAGTTTAACTAACATTTATTTGGACCGTCCTGAACTCATTGATACGCGATACGAGTCGCAGAAGCAAAACGTTTGCCGTCTCCCATTCTATGCCATCTGCTTATAACTTTGTATTCCTCTGTTTACATCTATATCTATCTATCTATCTATCTATCTATCTATCTATCTATCTATCTATCTATCTATATACATATATATATATAAATTGTACCAAAAGAGTAAGAAGATAAGATAGATCGATGTAGGTAAAATGTATCATTAGACTAATTTGGACGGACAGATAAATATTTAAATCAGTTAGTCGTGTACATGAGGTAGTCGAGTATAAATCACACTTGAAACAAAGGCAATGAAATTATCGCAAAAGAAGATTTGTCCACGTATCCCTATACAGAGCTCTGTCTGTAGACACCTCACATCTTTTCACCGTTAAACGCTCAAATTGAATACACGTGTCTTATCTTAGCTTAATTTTAAAATAGCATTCTTGTTGGTTTGTCACGTTTATGTTTTAAAATGAAAATGGTTGATGAGTTCATGAATCTCTACAAGAGGTTCTATATGTCTTACAGTCTGTCACACTTCGATTTGTAAAAAAACGTTTTCATCGCTAAGCCCTCATATTAAATAGATGCTTACACTTAAGTACGTATTAATCTCCCTCCCAACTGTGGGAAGATGTGGCACAAGGTCGGAAGCTGGAGATTGAAAAGCCAGTGCAAAACGGGTGTGTGCACTGTGACCGTCAAAATGACTGAGCGACCACGTCGGCATTCTCCGGTAGTGCGCAAGAGATGGCTAACCAAACACAATTCCACTTCGAAGGTCTACCACCTGTTGACGTAAGAACTCATTCCCCCCGTGTGGTTGTTGCCCAGGTCCCCAGCTGTCTACCGATACTCTTGCACCACCTATACAGAAGAGAGGTAGGGAATATTACTTCGCGAATTAATTCTTCCCGAAACAAACACGTCTCAATAAAATGACGAATAGAATAAATATTTCCACATTGACTAAAAATAGACAGTTTCACATATTATCTTTAAATCTGTCACATTTATATACCTTGAACTACTATGTGTATATCATTTATGAAAGGAAGACCAAACAATAACCTCTTGATACCAAAGATTCAGCGATTAATATTGTTTTTTATTACATAACTTCGTATGTCAATACCTACGAACCTAGTTACACATTGTGGTATTTCCATTGGTAAGGCTAGTCTATATATCAATACTGTTGCTACTACAACGAAGTTGACAACCAAATCTACCTAGGGAAGATGGTGAGTAGCGACGCCGATATCATACCTGAAGTTAAACGGCGAATAGCGCTTGGATGGATAGCTTTTTCCAAAGTAAACAACCTCATACAGCGTAAAAAGTCCATTATGAACATTAAACGGAAAGTGTTTAACGAATACATCATGTCTGTTATGACATATGGCAGTGAAACATAGTCACTCAATAATGCTCCGATAAAAAGCTAAGAGTAGCACGACGCAAAATGGAACACATTATGTTCGGCATCAGTCTACTTGAAAGGTAAAGAAACACCTAGATCGGACAGCAAACTGGAATAAACGACATCATCACCACCACACGAACACCAAAACATAGATGGGCAAGTCACCTTTCGAGATATACAGATAACAGGTGGACATCTAGAGCTACAGAATGAGCCACGAGGGAATGTAAAAGACCTATGGGAAGGCCAAACCACACGGTGGACAGACGACCTCGACAACCAACTGGGTCTTACGTGGCCACGCCTAGCCAGGGATAAAACAAGGTGGGAAGAAACTAGGAAGGGGTTCCTCTTCCAGAAAAGATCAAAACCCCTGATGATGATGATGATGATGGCACAGCACCGGGCACACCCGGGCAACGGTCTCGGCTAGCCGGTAAAATCTGGTTGGCGGATCCATTCGGCAAGGAAACGCCTTTCCATTTCTTTGATGCTCGATCTCACATCTATTGTACTCCTTCAGTGGCAGTGGGCTGGACTAGCAAACGGAGTCAGCTCTAGAATCTATAGTACTGATTTCGATCGCAACAGCGCATGATGAAAGATTCCACATAAAGAAACAATGGTGGAAGTTAACTGTCTTTGAGACGGAAACAGTGAGCCTGGAAATAAAATGTCAACCATCCAGACCTAATTTTTATGCTTAGACACCTACATGGCAACTCGACATACGGTCAACTACATGGCAGCGTACAGTGGTCTCTCTAGGTCTAAAATCGTCGACTCGCCATTGATCGCTACCGTTTCAGAGTTTTCATGCGGGCTACGACAACATGAATAGACGACGCTGACTACGAATAAAAGCCTGTTACTACCCCAACATATTTTATATCGCTCCAGACAAGGCATCAAGCTAAAAAAAAAAAAACGAAAGACGATTAACGCAAAAAAAGGAGAAGTCTATTGACCTTAGTATTGAAAAGACCAAAGCTATAGTTAGAAGGCAAACATTCAGTAGGAAGAGAGTTACACCCCCTTCAGTTTTTGGAAATAAGCTATCGGAATAGAAAAAGTATTATATCGAGGTACTTAAACAGCGAAATGATGAAGACCACTAGACCTATGAGTCAAATCAGTTGGAACAAAGGGTGCAGATAATACATCAGACAATTGTGAGGAATACATGCCATAATAGTACTTATAGAAGAGACCGAGACTAGCAACACCACGTCTTAGAGAGAGAGAAAAAGAGAGACAGACAGAGAAAGAAAGAGAGTGTGCGCGCGCACGCGTGTGTGTGTGTGTGTGTGCAAAGAAGAAGAAAGGGTGAAGCCAACAAAATGATAGATACACTTCTGAACCTTATTAAGAATCCTCAAATGAGATTTACCAGCCGAAATATTAGAACAGTACTCCATACAAGGTCTGATAGTAGATCTGTAGAAATAGAGAATAAATCAAAATCCTACCTTGTTAGTCGCTTGCTACTGTATACGCCTTTTTTGTGATCCTGGCAGACTGAGTGCAAATAATTTCTTTCATACCTCAGAAAAGCCAAGAAAAACTGTTGGAAGACAAATGAGATTTATCTGAGTAGATCTTCGTTCCAAATCACTGATCACTGTGGTGTGTTGGAGGCAGAGAGAGAGAGATCAATAATCACCAATTAATCATATTTTATCAGGACAATTTTCAAACGACATCTCTAGAAATTGACGATTTTTCTCTCTCTCTTTGAGCCATGTGACGTCACATCTGTTTCTGTCAATTTCCAGAACCGAGTAAAACTAACCTCAAGTTCAGCCAGTTCACGCCGACTGAACTTTTATTTCTGTTTTTTTTTCTGTTATTTTCAACTAACGAATACATGATTAAAATTACGTTAAAAAATCTATATAGTTGCCTTGTAACAGCCATAAACATTGACATTTCTTTCCTCGTGCAGAGAGAAGCCACAGTCAGGTTGGTTGGTGACCCAGAGCGTATTTATTTCGACCGAAAGTTTGAAAGACTACATTCATACCCTCTTTCATGACTCTCGGCTAGAAACTGAGCAAGGCTAGCTTTACTTGAAGATATACTGCTCCAAAGAAAAGACGTTCGGCGGCCAACCTTTACTATTCCTTTCTTTACTGTTTTAAGCTTCGGTAATCTACAACCGACGGCGTAGATCACTTGAATAATTGTGTCATTTGTTTTGTATAAAATGGCCTTGTTTTCCTTTCATTTGACGACTCTTTTGTGAGACATTATTATTGAAGTTAGTCTTGCAGTTTATGTCAAGGTCAGCTCTTATAGCTTGTATATGAGTCGACGCTTTTACATCACCCGTTATATTAAACAACAGAGATACCAAAAAAGTAAATGAAGAATTTCATTTAACAGGTGGTTTTAGTGATACATTGAAAGCTAACAATTATATTTTGTCTATTGTATTAAAAACATATACAAATTGTTGGATGGATGATAAAGAAAAATATAATTTCTAAGGGAGCCAAACGTTATTTTAAACATATATAAACGCTAATAAGATCTCATAGAGAGTATTGCACTCAAGCCTGTGTCCAAGTGTCTAGACCTGCATATTGGAATGTACTATTGAGATTGGAAGCTATACAGAGAAAAGTGACAAAACTAAGAGTAAAATATTATACTTAAAAAAAGATATATAAAACCTTATGAAGACCTCATATCGAGTATCACACTGGTCTCCGGTGTCTAAATATGGAAATTAGAATGTAATATTGAGATTGGAAGGTATACAAAGAAAAATAACAAAACTAATAAAAAGAGCAAAGCATAAAAATATTGAAAATTTAAGATTAACTACTTTACTAGAGAGAAGAAAAGGATTTAACCTAATTTAATAATTCTAAATAATTACTAGCATTTTTAACTATGGTCGGAATTTATTTAAATAATTCTTTTCGGTCTGAAAAGTCATTTTGCAGATGATTTTAAAAACTATCTGCATTAACTAATTTAATATTTATTTGCTAGTTGTGTGATATATTTTTGTAACTATTTGCCAGATGAGATTAAGAACAAAAATAAGGTAGACATTTTTAAGATGAATTGAGAAATAATGGTAAAAACGCGAATTAAAGGCAATGGCATCTAAATAGGAGCATCCAATCATATTCAAACTATCTTTCTTTTTCACACTTTTCATACTTTTCGTTTTCAGTACTATGCATTTTAAGTGACTAACAAATAATAATAAATGAATCGTAGTGCACACAAACGTACACGCGCGCACTTATATATATATATATATATATATGATGGATTTCGACGTATGAGTGACCCACCAGGGGCTGCCCGCGCGTGAATTTGTAATTGCAAGGGTTACACAATCTCCAACAACCGCTCTCCTGAGTCGGCATTGCTTGATTCCAATGGCAAGCAGTAATACAAGACGACTGGAAACAATGCCGAGATAAGCAGAGAGCACATACAGCACCTGGTATTCCAAAATGGTCACCTATTTCGTACTGGCCAGCTCGACGCCGCTTAACTTCGGTGATCTAACGGGAACCGGTGTGTCAACGTGATTGTACCGTGTGTGTGTATATATATATATATATATATATATATATATATATATATATATATAGGTAGAGAGAGAGAGAGAGAGAGAGAGAGAGAGAGAGAGAGAGAGAGAGAGAGAGAGAGAGAGGGGTAACATTGCAAGAACGAATGAAAAGTGGAAAAATAGATAAAAAAGGGGAAGTCGGAAATGAATCTAAAAAAAACGTAAAGGAAAATGCGGCATTTACCACGTGACCTATGACCCCAGCACCCCCCCTCCCCAATCTCAAGGGAAATATCGAATGAATTCTTGCGGGTGACTTGTCACTATGGAGATAGATGACTGGGCGAATATTTGTATAAGCCAAATGCTATAAAAGATATTTGCAACAGGCTGGCGATTCCCATCGGCAAGAACAACAACGATAAAAAACGTCATCAAAAATATTTTCTAGTTGTCTGTGTGTCCGCACGCTCGTGAAAATATACACATTAGCAATAATGCAAAGCTCTTTGTTAAAATCGAATGGAGCACAATTCGGTAGTTGACATTGTTTATATAAACATTGAAATCTCGCTTACTCGTAGCATGTGCCTAACAGCCGAATAGTTAGAATCGCCTACCTGTCTAGCCACATTAAAGAGCTGTTATAGAGTCTGTCATCGAAAAACTATATATTTATAATAATTATATATATATATATATATATATATATATATATATATATATAATATTAAATTATAATATTAAATTATATTTTAATATTTTACCTACATCCGACATCGTTTCGAGCTTTCGGCTCTCATTAGTGCAGAGAAATGACAATCTCAGACGGTCACGTGGCGCGAAAACGGTCACAGAGATACATTGAATCTGTAACAGTTCGCTATATCCCTTAGACCATGGGAGGTTATCACGTGATAGCGGAGAAATTAAATTATAGTTACGCTTCTAATAATATTAAATTATGTTTTAATATTTTACCTATATATATATATATATATTTATATATATATATATATATATATATAAAATTATATTTTTATATTGTACATATATATATATATATATATATATACATATATATATATATAAAGCTCCTCGTTAAAAAGTAGAGCACTGTAAATGGTAGTACTAACACAGCGTGACGTCATTTGCTTTATATGCATCATTTCTTCACTTATAGAAGTTGAATGCCTGTATGTCTCGCCGCTTTAAATCTGTTAAAATTATCATTGTTTATAAGCTGTTCAGAATTGGCCTATCGGTTAGCGACGTTGGATTGAGGTTGAAAAATACTTGTAATCCAGGATTTCGAATCGTGTGACCGGTAGTGAATAGTCATACTTCTATGCTGATGAGTCTTGATTGAAAAGAGACGAAACGTATACGTCCATAGATAAATAAACAATAACAAATATTTATATATATATATATATATATATATATATATATATATATATAGAAAGAATAACAGAATATATATATATATATATATATATATATATATATATTAAATTCACGATTATATCATTCTAATTTTTTAATAACAATTTCAGAACAGAATAACTTTTAAAAATGTTTCTTTATGAGGCGGAGGTGCACACAGAAAATCAAAGCTGCTTACCCTAACACATCCGTTATCAGAAAGTCGAAGGAAGACATCCAGATAAATCCGGAGAATAATTCAGACAAATGGCACATGGGACGATCAGAAATCTCAAATCGATAGACATAAAAAGTCAGAACACAGGGTAAATATCGAGCAACATACATTAAAACCCTCTTAAAAGAAACACATAATAATAGTGAATTCACTGTCAATGTAACGATGTAAAACGTTAAAATGTTCCTAAAATTTCTTTCAACTTATTTTTCTTTCTGTTCACCACTTACGCCGTTTTCGCGCACCTTAGTTCTTGAAACGGTGTACATAATTCTACATGTGCACCCTTAAAATCTTTTACGAGAATGTGTGTGTGGGCGCGCATTCAATTCCTTAGTCTCTCCCTCTCTTCTTTTTTAAGCGACAAGCGACTTCAATTTTGGAGATTGGAGCCCAAGGATGTACTCAGCATTGACTGAGTAAGAAATGATGCAAGTAAAGTGGCATGAATTAAGATGATTTTCGATAATTTTGATGTCTTTAACCCTTTCTATGCAGACCGGGTACTGACATTTTCAGATTAGGGAGAAACAAATGTGAACATTTTTATTTATATAACAATGGCAGAAAAAACTTCCAAATGTAATAACCAGTTGGAATCTGGGTGGCAATCACTGAACATTTTACGGAAAACAATCCAGTAGTTTTCTTTTTTATTATTTAAGAAATTCAATTTTTCCATTCGATTGAACTACGCCATTTTATTATATATATATATATATATATATATATATATATATATATATATATATATATATATATATATATATATATATATATATAAACCATAAGAGATAAGGCACCTAGCGAGATAAAAGAGTACCAATTGCCATTACTGGCTCCTTATATTTAACAAAATGGCGTCTCTCAACTCAAATACTCAAGCGAAGGAAAACATTTAATTCTTAAATAAAAGAACTACTAGATTGTTTTGCGTAAATTATGGTTACCGATTTTTTTGCACCATAACAAGTAAGTATTTCCTAAAGTTAGATTTTTTATTTAATGTATTTACCAGTGAGTGTTATGTCAAGAATCTCCAAACAAATCCAGTAGGCGTAGATCAAAATGTGGACATTCAATTAAAACTACGAAGCCGAAGATTATTTGAATTTTATTTAGGTTAAAACAACAGAAAATACACAGACATCTGCAAATATTTATTAGAATATCTAAATAGAGATAAAGGGAGAAAGCGAGAGTAACCGGCCTCTTTCTGTTTCCATATATAATGAACATTATATGAAATACTCACCGTTAAAAATTTTCTTTGTATCTAAATAAAAGGAATAGTTTGTCTGTGTTTTCTATAATAGACCGAAAACTAATAAGATAACAAAGGACTTGCTAGCTCTATCTAGCAGTTGCTAAATTACTCTGCTCACCGTGTATATTTTATTCAGTAAACCGTTACTATATTGTTAGAGTTTTCTCCTATTATTTTCTTTGTTAACCCTGCTATTTGGGGTTCAAACACGCTTGGCCATGTGATTGATAACCTTTACGCACCTTCTCTGAACCCCTTTCTACATTCAGACGAACCTTACACTTTGTTAAAGGTGATGTCATGATGTTACATAGTAATCATTTATTTATTAATTAGTCACTGAATATTAACAACTTTAATCAATAATAATTGAAAGTTCAAAAAGTTATTATTATTACTATTATTGACTCACTAAGAGTTCTCACACAGGTCATCATAATAACCAGTGGTGTCTATGGAGTCTGAGTGACAACAAGTCTCCCAAGATTTCTAGTACTCTCCACCTCTTTCGATAACCATTGCAAATGACTTTGCGTTATCGCAACAGCCACTACCATGTATTTTTCGCTGGCACAACCATTGGTCTTCTCTGGGATTGGGTTGCAATAAGCCTTCCAGTAGAGGTTTGAATAGTGCTCTCCTTCATGGATTTTTCCATCCTCCGCAACCCTTCATGACTATCTTGTGTGGTATCAGCGGAGGCGTGTGTATATCTTTTTTATTTTTTTTTTGGGGGGGGGGTTATAAAGTTTCTTGTAGTTTCAGTTCTCTTCGGTTCATGTGGTTTTCTTTCATTCTTTTGTTGTATTTCTATTGCAACTTCCATGTGGCTAATTATTATTATTATTATTATTATTATTATTATTATTATTATTATTATTATTATTATTATTATTATTATTATTATTATTATTATTATTATTAAAATAGAGTTTTAAAAATAAGTGTGGATCGAATACATAGTCTCTGACATTAATACGAATTGACTGATTTCAATTCATGAATATTATGAAGAGTCATAGTTGTTAATCACACACATGCATACACAGAATCCAATCCATTCACACACACACCCGTCATAATATACACAAACAATTTTTACCTCCTCTATCCCCACAGTACATAAGTTTTAACACAATGCAGACAAGCATAACCTAGATTAACATACCCAAACTTTCGTCGGATCGGCATGTTTGAAAGGACATACAAATTCATATCGCCGGACATATATATATATATATATATATATATATATATATATATATATATATATATATATATATATATATATATAATAGTAACTCTGTCTGTGTGTGTCCTCCTGATCTTTGTGTCTTAAGTTAACCCAAACCGCTGGACAGAATTGCTTTAAAATTGGCATGTAGACTACTGCCCTCTCAATGAAGGTCATAGGCTATATAAGAAATGCTTCAACGCTTAGGGGGGGGGGGGCAAACCTCGCTCACTGAAAACTGTTTTCCCTTAGATTCAAATTAAATTTCAAACATAAGTAAATGACCAAAAATAATGTCAATTCCAGAAATTTCAGCAAATTTTGATAATATTGAGAGGGTCCCCATGCCCCCCAGCCCACTGAAAACTGTTATCCCTTTGATTCGAAAATGAAATTTAAACAATAGGTAAATGACCCAAAATGATGTCAATTCCCAAAATTTCAGCAAATTTTGATAACATAAGGAGGGTCCCAAGTGGGACCCCTCACTGAAAACTGTCTCACTTTTGATTCAAATGAAATTTAAACAATAGGTATATGACTAAAAATGATGTCTATTCCGAAAATTTCATCAAATTTTTATAATATTAAGATGGTCTCCGGGGACAAAATCTCTCCACTGTAAACTGTTTTCCCTTTGATTCATTGATATATATATATATATATATATATATATATATATAAAATCAAGGAGAAAACCTCTATGTCTGTGCATGAAAACGAAGACATACTAGGAAGTGTACTTTCAATATAATTGTATTCGCATGCACAATTTGCATGTGAACATAATGCAAGTATTTTGCGTCTCTGGCTTAACTAATGACAATTTTCAAACATGTTACACAATGAAATTAACCTATTTATTAGCATTACTTTAAGAGTATTAACATATATTTGAATAGCTAGGTGAGTAAGATATCTAGCTGACAGCATCAAGGTTGGTGTTAAAGTAAACTCTCCCTACCATGATGTTGCATATGATGCTACCCCACACTCTAACCTGGGCAACACCTGGTAGCTCTGCTAGTATATATATATATATATATATATATATATATATATATATATATATATATATATATATATATATATATATATATAAATTCATTTTTATCTATATTCCTATACGTTTCATCCGTTCGGGAATCGTCAGTGTAGAGACGATTATTTATATCGGTCGCCGGACTCGAACCCCGGAACACGAGTCATGTTTAAAACTCTAACTCCACACGGCCGTTATCATCAACCCGATAAATGAGCGAGAGATTAAACCTATTTTAAAGGTAGCCGTCGTCAAAGTTTTTAACTACTGGAAGGAACATGCATTAAAACCATATGACGGCTGTGTTAATATTACTCACTACAGAGCTCATCCTAGATTTGGAGGCGACGCGACAAATAATATATATATATATATATATATATATATATATATATATATATATATATATATATATATATATAATGCTTGCATATATTTATAGAATCCGTGTAATTTATGTCAGAGCGAGAATTTAGAATATTTTTTTTAATTCTAAAGATGTAAAAAATACATAATCGTAAGAGTCACTAATTGTAGACACTAAATAAATTTTACTTTGAATAACTAATTAAATAACACTAATAAATGAATCGACTAAACCAACGAACTAAAGAAAAAGTTCAAATTCCATATAATGCTCATAATATAAATTTGACTCCAGTAAAGACTCAGTACCTCTTGGCGCATCTTGTCAATGGTATCCTTTGTTTGTTTGATCCACCTAGAAGAAAAAATCATTGGTTGAAGAAAACGAATAGCTAATAAGGGAACAATCATGTGATTGGTTCGAAGTAGGGGTGTTCATTGCCTTACAATAAAAAGGATTCTAGAATGTAAATCTAGTGTTGAACCTGAGGATTCCCCGCTGGAATAAAAATACAAATTTTTCTCTGTAGCTTACTTGCTAAAAATTTGTCCGGATTTTCTTATTCTATGTGTATATTTATTTCTAAAGGGGGCACACTTTGCCCTTCTAAAAAATTAACCAAACGTTTATGTATACTATATATGATAGATCGGTGAAGTATACAGACATACAAACGTCCATCTTTATTAACACATCGCACAATAAGTGCTATTAATAAAAATTCATATGAGTACTTACATTCAAATGGCATGTGTTCAAATTTGAGCCAAATCGGATTATTAGTTATTTAAGTGAAGTTGTTGCAAATTAAAATGTACAAAAATGGAAAAATATGAATTAATTGGTTTCTGATGTGAAAAAGTATTGTTCAAGCATAGCAATGACTCGATAAGTGTTATTCGGCCTCTGCTAAGTCAGAAACAATTGTTAAGGAGTGGTATGCTGAATTTAAAGGCAGCTGTAGATACACAAATGATGCTGAATGCTCAGATCGCCGAAAAAACGGTCCACAATCTCCTTTTGGATAATCGTAAATTAAAGTTGCTTGAGATAGCAGAGGATTTTACTATATCAGAAAGCAGTATATTCACCATTTTACATGAACATTCGTCTTTGAAAAACTGTGTTCAAAGTGGGTGCCGCGTTTGCTCACAGGCGATCAAAAACAAGAACGTGTCGAAGATTTAGAGCGTTGTTAGCAACTGTTTCAACGAAACAAAAATGAGTTTTTCGTCAGGAATCCATCACTTCACACCGGAGACAAATCGGTAGTCAGCTGTATGGATACTCACCATATAATTCAGATTTATGGCCGTTTGCAGACCTCAAAAGAATGCTACAGGAAAAGAGATTTTGCTCAAATGACGAAATGGCATCGGCAACTGAGGCGTAATCGTTCTTAAAAAAAGGCACCGGGAAGCGTTGGAATTAGTGTATCAACCCAAATGGAATCTGTTGATGATGTTGATGAATAAAGTCGAATTTTGCCTAAAAAGTTTTTCTTTTATTAGTAAGGCCCTGGACTAATTAAAGAATATGCTTTCTCTTCTCTCTTCTTTAATTTATATTCAACTAGAAAATATATGCCCCCTTCGGTCGAATATTTTTGCTAGCCTGGTAGGATGTTATCATGGTTAACGAAGATATACTACACTGCCCACGAAATGAGAAGGTAATGACTGTGAGGATGGTATAATGACGAACGAACACTACCCCCCCACCAAAAAAAAGTAAAGGAGGCGTTAATGCCTGGGAGGATGATATAACGACATAACAAATTCCACACTACCCCTCTACCCAGAAAAATGAGACGGTCATCCTGAGAAGATGGCATCATGAGGAACGAACATATATCATACTGCCCCCCCCCCCCCGGCAAGAGAAGGTAATACCCGGGAATGTATCATTACGAATGAAAATATACTACACTACCCTCCAACGAAGAAGTAAAGCCTGGAAGAAACCCCTTCAAAAAGAAGGTGGTAATGCCTGGGAAGACGGTATCAGGATGAACGAATAAACATATACCACACTGCCTCCCTAAAGGAGGAGTTAATGCCTGGTAGGATAGTATCATGACAACAGAAGAGATACTGAACTACTCTTTCACAAAAGATCATGCAACACCTGTGAAGATCCTTCATGAATGAAGAAGGTAATGCATGCGAGTATGGTACCATGACAACAAAACAGATACTACACTACACCCCCTTACAGGTAGTCAATAGGAAAATGATCTCATGACAACGGAACAGATATAATATTACCTCGTCTCCAAATGAGGATCTAATACATGGGAGGATCCCACCAGCATCTTAAAAAAGAAGGAGACGATTCGTGAGAACCGATACTACACAACCAATCCCCAGTAAAAGATAACACAATAATTAAAACCCTGAATGACGGTCACCAATAAGGTGCCGGAAACCAGGGAGGGGTTCCTCCTCTAGGAGTGATAAAAACTCTGATATATATATATATATATATATATATATATATATATATATATATATATATATTTGTTAATCTACATACGTATACGCTTTTCGGAATCGTCAGTATACAGATAATTGCTATATATATATATATATATATATATATATTTTTTCTCCTGACACAATTAAATGGTTTAAAGAAATAGAAAATAAGGAAAGAGCCTCCTTTATCCAGTTCGATGTAATGGACTTCTACCCTTCCATTCCGAAAGAATTGCTAATTAATAGCATAAACTATGCCAAGAATTTCGTTGACATTTCAGATGAACAAATCAACATAATTTTGGCCTGTCAGAGATCCATTTTGGCAAACGATGAGGAAAGTTGGGTTAAAAAAGATAGTACAGACTTTGATGTCCCGATGGGGCCTTTGATTCAGCTCAAATAGCAGATTTGGTGGGAATCCATATCATATATATAATCAGTTGAATCGTAAATCCCAATCAAATTGGCCTATATAGAGATGACGGACTGATCATCGTACCTAATAGCAATGGCGCCTTAATATCTAGTATGCACAAAAAATTAAATAAGGTATTCAAATATTTAGGTTTGAGGATTGAAGTGACCCCTAATTGCAACGAGGAAAATTTTCTAAATATTACACCAAATTTAAACGAGGGAACATATCAACCTTTTCACAAAGATACTCACACCCCAATATACATAAACACTAAATCCAATCATCCTAAATACATTATCAAACAAATTCCTATAACTATTGATACCAGAATTAATAAACTTTCATCAAATAAAAATATCTTTGAGGCTAGCAAACATGTATATGATAATGCATTAAGAAATACTGGGTACAATGAAAAATTAATATATACTGATAATATAAGGAAAATTAAACCCAAAAACAGGGGGCGCAAAATTATCCGGTTCAATGCGCCATATTTCCAGCTTTCTAGCCTTAATATCAGAAGAATATTTTTACATTTAATAGATAAACATTTGAAAAAGACTAATCCTTGAAGTAAAATTTTCAAAAGGAAAACTGTGAAAATTAGTTATTCTTGCACTAAAAATATGGACAGTATTATTAATACACATAATAAAGAAATATTGAGCACACCGAGTAATAAAACCAAAACGGGGGGAAATGTAATTGTCAAATTAAGAATAACTGCCCACTTAAGGGAAATTGTAACGTCGAAAGCGTCGTATATAAGGCCAAAATTTATCCTACAGAGAATACTAATAATAAGAAAGTATACATAGAAATATCCACCGGGAAGTGGAAACAACATTTAAACTCATTTTTAAACCCGGACGTCATCAATAAAACGGAATTATCCAAACATTGGTGGTTTTTAAAAAACAACAATTTAATACCAACTTTTTCGTGGCCCATACTATGTCATTCTAACACCCCGAAAGGATTCAGACATAGATGAAATTTGTGCCTTGAGGAAAAAATTAGAATATTAAAATACGAAGACAACAACATTTTAAATAGACGAGTTGAACTGATGGCTAAATGTAGACACAGGCACACGTTTAAAATTAATAGCACGTTATGAAGTTCTTTGTAAATAACAATTCTTTTAGAGTATAGTTACAATAAGAGTTCTAACTGTAAAAATGTTAGTAAATTAGTAAGGTTTTTTTTTTACAAATTTAGTAAAACACCAATTTGTAAAGAAATCGTTTTTAAATGTCGCCAAACTATAATTCCGTATTGTAGATAACCCCGAATCTTGACGTTATCACCAATTAAGTTTTTGATAATTTTTAATCTAAACCGAAATCTTCGTCCTGCAGTTTCGTCTTTTAATTTTTAATCGTAAATAATTAAACGGAACTTTTAAACGTGAACGCTTGAATCTTTCATCCTATATTTTTACCTATAAAGCTCACATTCGAAATTTTAACCGAGATAATTTATTTATTTCAATAGCAAACACGAATTCTCTTATATATATTTTTATATTTTTGTATATGTAAAAAAGAAGAGGGAAATTAATCTTTTACTTCTGTCACCCCCCTCGATTAATTTACCATTTACCCCCTTTTTTACATCGACCAATCAACAAAGTGAATTTATCTTTTTAAGACGATGATCAATTTCTCTTATTATTTGGTTTTTAAACGTGATTGTTTATACATCTGAGGAGACCTAATTAAAAGGTCGAAATCATTTATAATGTATACAACCTTAATGTGTATATAGTTTTTCCTTTTAATAATTATATATATATATATATATATATATATATATATATATATATATATATATATATATATATATATATATATATATATATATTAGTGTGTGTATATCTTCACGGCTGTCTTTATAAATATATATTCATTACTGCTTAATTCGGTTAGATAATAAATGCATGAATGTATGTTTATATATTATGTTTGCAAAAGACGACACTGTTGTGGTTCCCATTGGTGTCCCGCGAGATATCGACAGTTTGCCTAACTCAAGATGATTGAGAATTGTTTATACAAATAAGCCGCAAGGCACGACTCCAGCCTGCTGTTATATTCGCTTGTAGCAAGCGTAACAAATGGTGTATGACTTAATTGTATTAGTTGTACGTCGACTGTCTTTGTGCGCGCATTTTTCGTTAAATAAACGTGCTGAGACGGGGTCGATGATGGGAAGAGACGGCGAACCTTTAGAAAATAGAATATCAAGAATATGGTAAAATAAAAAGCGGGAAAGCAATGTAAGAAGGATAGAAGGGAAAACATGAAAGAGAAGGGAAGGATGAAGAGAAGAAGGAAGGAAAGAAGACGGAAGGTTCAAATAAAGGAACAAAAGAAATAAGTAATTATGCAAGTGGGAAAATTACGAAAGAAGGACGGAAAAAAAGGAGAAAAAATGGAAGAAAGGCAGGAATGAAAGAATGAAGGAAAATAAATAAAGGAAAGGAAGGAAGAAAGAAAGGAAGGGAAGAAGGAAGTAAAAAAAGAAAAAGAGAAGAAAAGCAAAAAAAAGACAGAAGATTCGTGGAAAAAGGAATAAAGGAAAGAAGGAAAGAAAAAGAGAAGAAGAAGAAAGAGAAAGAAGGACAGAAGAGTTATGGACATAAAGAAGGAAGGGAAGAAAAAAGAAAGAAAGAAGAAAAAAATGAAATACCAAAAGTAGAAAGAAAAGATAGGAAGAACGAATCATATCAAGGAAAAAGGAAGGAAGAAAAGAAGAAGGTTAGGACACATAGAGGAAAAGAACAGAAGAAAGAAAGAAATAAGAAAGACGGAAGGTAAGAACAAATAAACAAAGTAAAGAAGGAATGAAGGAAGGAAGGAAAGAAAAAGAAGAGGAGAAGGAATGAAGGAAGGAAGGAAAGAAAAAAGAAGAGGAGAGGGAATGAAGGAATGAAGGAAAAAGAAGAGGAGAAGGAATGAAGGAAGGAAGGAAAGAAAAAAGAAGAGGAGAGGGAATGAAGGAATGAAGGAATGAAGGAAAGAAAAAAGAAGAGGGGAAGGAATGAAGGAATGAAGGAATGAAGGAAGGAAGGAAAGAAAAAGAAGAGGAGAAGGTTAGGACACATAGAGGAAAAGAACAGAAGAAAGAAAGAAATAAGAAAGACGGAAGGTAAGAACAAATAAACAAAGTAAAGAAGGAATGAAGGAAGGAAGGAAAGAAAAAGAAGAGGAGAAGGAATGAAGGAAGGAAGGAAAGAAAAAAGAAGAGGAGAGGGAATGAAGGAATGAAGGAAAAAGAAGAGGAGAAGGAATGAAGGAAGGAAGGAAAGAAAAAAGAAGAGGAGAGGGAATGAAGGAATGAAGGAATGAAGGAAAGAAAAAAGAAGAGGGGAAGGAATGAAGGAATGAAGGAATGAAGGAAGGAAGGAAAGAAAAAGAAGAGGAGAAGGAATGAAGGAAGGAAGGAATGAAGGAAAGAAAAAAGAAGAGCAGGTAGGAAGGAATGAAGGAAAGAAGGAAGGAAAGAAAAAAGAAGAGGAGAAGGTAGGTAGGAAGGAATGAAGGAAGGAAGGAAAAACGAAATAAAGAAGGGAAGACTGAGAAATAGAAAGAAGGAAAAATATGGAAGAAAGAAATGAAACAAAGAATAAAAGAAGGAACAAAGAAAAGAAGAAGGAAGAGAAAAAAGCAGGAATGAAGGAGAGAAAGAAAGAAGACGGAAAGTAGAAACAAAGATACATAGGTAAGAAGGAATTTAGATAAGACAAAATGAAAAAGAAGGAAATAAATAAATAAATAATGGAAAAATGAAAAGAAGGAAGTAACGAAAGACGGAAGTTAATAAGAAATGAAGAAAGGAACGAATTAATTAGGGAAGGAAAAGCACAGAATGATAGAAATGAGGAAAGAAATAACCAAAGAACGAAGGAAAGAAGAAAGCGGAGAAGATAGGAAAAACAAAGAAAATACGAATGAAAAACGAAAGTAGAGAGAAAAACAGAAAAAATAATGAAAGACAGAAAGAACGAAAGAAGAAAGGAAATATGAAATACTGAGGGAATGAAAAAATGAAAGAAAACACAAAGGAAAGAACGACTGAAATGTGGAAGAAAGGACGAGAAGGATGAATGAAAGACGAAAATAATGAAGGTCATAAGAAATGAAATAATGAATGAATGAATGCATGAAGAAATTAATTAATTAAAGAATGAAAATAGGAAGGAAAGAAAAATGAAAAGAAGCGACGTTTTATAATTATGTCTTATATTATAATGTCCGTATTCTGAAGGCTTTAATGAAAATGTTATCTTGATTTAATAAGTTTGGATACAGTTTATTTTTAAATTATTCCAATGCGTTAGTTCTTATTTTTTATTTTTGTTTGTTATTTAGCAGTTATCCCAAAGTAAAGCACACGATTAAAATATTTTTTTGAAAAAGTAAATTACCCCCCCTCCAAATACCCTAAAGGCTTCGACAGGAGTAATAATAAAGATTTTAAATCTCGTATATTAGTGCGTGTAGTAGAAGCAAATCTAATACATGGTTATAGTTAAGAAATTGATCACGTGGTTGCACTGCAGTTCGACTAAACCCATTATAATTAGTGTCGTTTTTTTTGTTTGTCTGAATCACTTAAAAATAAAGAGTATCAAACACTTTTTGAACAAAGGAGGTGGGTGGAACTTATTGGTTAATGGAAATAAACTGTGGAGAAAGAGTGGTGAAAATGGTGGAAATAAAATCAAAGACTCTAATTGGCTAGAAGTCGAGTGGATAGTGCTTCACTATAAAAGGATCTTGGAATGATATGAAATTGATGTATTTAGCTTGAAGATTTCCTGCGAGAATTAAAAACAAACGTTTCTGTGTAGCTCACGTGCCATAAGAATATTTGACACATTTTACCTTTTCTCTCTCTCTCTCTTTCTCTCTCTCTCTCTCTCTCTCTCTATATATATATATATATATATATATATATATATATATATATATATATATGTGTGTGTGTGTGTGTGTGTGTGTGTGTGTAGGTAAAAATAATTTCATATTATTTACTTTAAATTATTATTGTTACAAGCCCCTTTAATTAGATTGAAGTTGAGCCCCGTTCGAAGAAGGTTTAAAAATAGACTGTCACGTAGCTATATGGCATATCCCGACAACGTTCGTTGAATACACTACAGACAGTCTTTCTATATGTGCCTCCCTTCGCATTAATAGAACTTAAATTCCGCATACACCCCCCACGCACATTTTCATTCACCACGAATCCAAACCTTCTAACTTACTCATTCCACACATTCTTGACATAGCCAGCTGGTCGAACACTACTACCCTCCAAAAATTTCACACCTACCCACAACAAAATTTCCCCTCCCCTCACCCATTTCACCCTTTCGACTACTTCTCTCACACTCTTACCCACCTACCTATCCCACTTTCAAACCACCTTCATTTTTTCAAATCTTTTCTAAAACTATGACATTTCCCACACACCAAAATCACAGAGCCTCTCCCCTCCCCTCCTCTTTTCCCACCCCTCCACTTCTTCACTAACAGCCATCCACATTATTTACGTTCACCCCCACCCCTCCATTTTTTCACTCAGAACCATCCTCATTAATTTCATTCCATGCTACTGACTTCACTAAGCCCGGACCTCGGGCCTGCACACCCAGTAATGGCTACTACTTTTTCTCATCAACCCATCATGTCAACCCAATATTTTCACGCATTTGCATGACATTTTTCTTAAAATTATCATCCTGACGAAGTCTTACAAATAAAGACGAAACGCTGATGAATATATAAAAAAACATCCTTTTTGGTTTTTCCTTTTTCATTTCCCATATATATGTTTTTACAATACATGTTGCTTGTTCAACCACCCTGGGTTCAGGCATCTTTTTAATGGAAATCGCTCCAGACAACTCATGAAGCCACTTGATGTAAGGATCTAACAAGAACGAAACATGATTATGTCAAAGACAAGGCTATAGGTAGGAATAAAACAGTCAGCAGGATTAGAATTCCACAAAACTGCAGTTCTTGGAAAGAAGCTACTGGAATAGGAAGCTGTATCACAATAACGTATCAAAACAGCGAATTTATGTAGACCACTAGACTAACGATTCAAACGAGCTGGAACAAAGGAAGCACGGAATAGATTACATAACTCTGAAGAACACATGCCATAATAGTATTTATAGAAACAACTGAGACTAGCAACATTACGTCTGAGAGAGAGAGAGAGAGAGAGAGAGAGAGAGAGAGATGGTCCAGAGAAGAAGAAAGAGTGGGGCTAATCAAATTGCAGATACGTTTCTGCACCTTACCAAGAACACTAAAATGGGACAGAGATTCATAAGGTCAAATATAGCAACAATACTGCATACATGGTCTGATGGTAGATTTTTAGAGATAGAGAATAGCCTCAGGCGTGAGAAAGTGTTTGGAGCGATAGAGAGAATCGACTTTACAAGAAGAAGAAAAAGCAATGAATCTAATGCATAACCGAAGCATCAGTATCTTACGACTTCGTTGGAATGTCGTCACTCTCGGAATGTAATATCCACGCTGATGGCGATAGAGCATTTTCTTCATGCATTTCCTCTTGTTCAATTAAGAAAGACCAAGCTTAGTCAAGAATGTGGAGGTTGAATTGGCAATTAACCTCAACATCCGAGTTCGATATGTAATACAGTAGTTTTGCAACCATTTCTGACCCATCGTTCTTATAGATCTTCATATTTTTCAACTTGCGCTGGTGTACACGGTCAATATCTTTCTCAAATGGAACCGTTAATTAAATAACGAAACCTTTCTTTAAATTAACGGAGCAAATGACAATATCCGGACGCTGATTCGTTAACGTTATTTCAGTTGGAAATACGAGCCGGTGTATATATATATATATATATATATATATATATATATATATATTGTGTGTATTAAGCAGCATATTTTAATTATGGCAAATGTTATTAAATAACACAGAGTGTTTTTGGTTGATAATACTTTTTTTTATTTTTTCAATTTTCCGAATGCTCTTTTTAGTTTTTCGGTCAAATTGCTGTATGTAAGTTCCGTGGGTTTCTTGTTCCATTTTCTTTCCCTTTTCGCGAGTATTTTCGATTTGATTTGTCAAATCAACTTCACGCGGTGTTAGTCTTTTTTTTAAGAAACCAAGACTAACACCGCCTGATAATGATTTGACGAATAAAATCGAAAATACTCGCGAAAAAGGAAATAAAATGGAACAAGAAACACACGGAACTTACATACAGCAATTTGATCGAAACACTAAATGGACCATTCGGAAAATTGCAAACATAAAAAAGTCTTATCAAGCAAAAACACTACGTGTTATTTAATAATCTTGCATATATATATATATATATATATATATATATATATATATATATATATATATATATATATATACATATATATATATATATAGTAAGCAATGAAAATATATATGGCAATCAAGCTACACAGAGGCTCCCGTGTTTCATCCCCGGGGGGAATCGTCAGGATAAATGCCTGACGATTCCCCCCCCCCCGGGGATGAAACACGGGAGCCTCTGTGATTGCCATATATATGTTCATTGCTTACTACCTAGCTCTACTTACGTATCGAGCACTGTTAAAGTAAATACTGAAAACTGATACATAAAAAGTTATATCTCCTTATAATATTTTATGTGGATACATGAAGTACTAATATATATATATATATATATAGTCTAAAGAAGCTTTGAGTCATAAAAAAAAAAAAAAAAAATGAAAATATGTAAAATGCAGTTTAAATTCCCAGACAAACTAACTAAATCCAAGATATTGCAGACTTAACATTCGTTGGAAAATTAATAAATGAAAAAATATAAGTAAAAAAAAGAAAAAAAGGGGGGGGGGTTAATTATCTAAGAGTGAAACAAAAACAGGAGACCTTAAGCGTCTAATATTAACACGGGGATCATCAGCTGTTTACCATGTAACTGTTTCGGAGATTTAAAAACAGGATAGTTATAATATTCATGGCTCTCCAATATATATATATATATATATATATATATATATATATATATATATATATATATATATATATATATATATATATATATATATTCGGAGAAATATTATTAAACAACACGGAGTTTTTTGTTTGAGTAGACTTTTTTTAAATTTTATTTATTTTTCGAATTGTTCATTCGGTCAAATTAGTGTATATAAGTTCTGTTGGTTTCTTGTTTTCTTTTTTTTCTTTTATCGCGAGTATTTTCGATTTGATTCGTCAAATGATCATCAGGCGGGGTTAGTCCTTTTTTTTACAACTATGTATTTTACTGTTGAGTTGTTTTTTTAACTGCTAGCGATTCACAACTTTTTAAATTATTTTTTGTTGATATTTTTTTATTTTTTTCTGATGATAATAGAAAATTCACTATTTAGTCAACCCCCAAACACACTTTGATTTTCTGGACAATTGAAAAAACAGCTGTTAAAGTAATGCACACAGAAACGTTTGTGTTTCAACATTGAAGGAATTCGTTAGACTAAATTAGCATAATTAATTCCTTCGGGACATATATATATATATATATATATATATATATATATATATATATATATATATATATATATATATATATATATATATAAAGATGATTATTTTATATTAGTTCCTATCGTGATAATGACATGCTTGATATTGGTGATATGGCATTGCTATAGGAAATAATGGAATAATGAAACAAATAAAGTTACATACTTTACAAATTCATTATCAGGTGTTCAAACAAAGTAATATAATAAAATGGCCTTAAATCCATGAATTTTGTAAGAATTACTCGTATCCTCAGAAGGAAAAAACAATAAATTACTAAACATTGGTAAGTATGAATTTGAAAATAAGCAACACAATTTTAAAATGTGCTTGAAGCAAAAAAGCAAATATAGTCAAAAGTAAAACTTGAATAATGAGAAGAAAGTCGATTGTATCCATGTAATTGTTGAATAAATCCAATTGGAATATGGTTAAGTAGTAGGTGTTGGAACACAATCAAGTGCAGGAAACGATCCAAAAGTCAGAAGTTTGTGAAAAATCAACATATATGTAGAAACGTCATGTCATGAGTAAAGCTTGCAAGCAAGCGAGTAAAATAGGGAGTGTTCAGTTCCGCAGATAAGTTAAATATAAGATGGAAAGACAAAATATGGATTTTAAGGAACGATTGTATTAAATTTAAGGAAGGGTTGTATTAAATTTAATCTTTAGAAAATTATGAATTAAAAATTATTAATAAAAAATGATGACTTAAAAAACTACAAACAAGCTCTATGTAATATTAAAAAAAATAAAAACGCTAAATTAAGAATTATCAGACAAATTAGGGTTGTCTATTATAAAGTAGTAAAACTCCGAATTATGAAAAGTATTAAAACATTGAAGTGGTTAATTCTGCAGGTGAGCTTAATTTAAAGATAAGTACACGAAATAAAATCGAAGAAAAAAGAAAGGAAGAAAGAGAGAAAGACAGCTGAAAGTAAAGTCAGGAAAAAAAGAAAATAACTAGACAGTATTTCTAGAATAGAGTTAAATTCAATATTTAAAAGATTAACGTTTAAAAATATCACTTAGAACTATATGAAAGGCTAAACAATTTAAAACATTAAATTGTTAAGTTTTGAATTTAATAAGAAGATATTAAATTTAATTAAAAAAAAACGTAGAAACAATTTAATGTAAACAAGGTATTTAACAGAATGTAAACTTTAGATTTATAGATATTTTAGGAATTGAACCAGAAAAGAGAAATGATAATGGGGTTAAATAGTAAAATTTATTTTAAGAAAGAAATGTTAATTAAAAGTACGCTCTATATTGGGTTTATAAAGGGAAGAAAAATTAAACTCGAAATTACCTCACCATGAAATTGTCAGTTTTAACAACGCCAAGTGGAAGCAATTCAGTTTCACTCAAAAAGTAGCAAAAAGGTTTATCAAGTAATTAATTATATATTAAATTTAAGTGTAAGATACCATACCAAAATAAAAAAATAAAACTATTTAGATTTAATAATTATAGAGACAAATATATTCTAAAATAATTTAAAGTAACAGTTTAAATATATATATATATATATATATATATATATATATATATATATATATATATATATATATATATATATATATATATATATATACATATATATATATATATATATATATATATATATCAATTTACATAAAAATATATAAATAAATGTTAATATGAGATAGGTGTTACTACAGTTGGAAACATCGTTGAAATGATAAACTTTGAAAATTGAGAAAACAGACAACTTTACTCGAGATTTTGTCAAATAAATGAAATATTTATTAAATCATTTGTTTTTAAATCCAAATTTTCGGTTTTATAAAACTATATTAATTGTAAAACAGACAATATTTTCCTCTTTTTTCCTTTTTCTCTTTTTCCTTCTTCATAGTTGAACTCTTAAGGCGTAGCCGAAGATCGACGAAAAAAGGAAAATATTGTCTGTATTACCACGAATAGGGTTTTATAAAACCGAAAATTTGGATTAAAAGAATGATTTAATAACTATCTAATTTATTTGACAAAATCACGGGTCAAGTTGTCTGGTTTCGCAATTTTCAAAGTTTAAATATTAATATACCTAAAAGAAAGTCAATTGTTAGACTATATTATTAATAGCATGATTTAGAGGTAAATGTTTTGAGGGGAAATTATTAAAGGGTGGTGTTATATAAAATTATATAACGTTTTTATGGTATGATTTAAAAGTAAAGACCACAGTGGGAGTACTTTTGGGGGAAAATTATTAAATGGTGGTGTTATATAAAATAAATTATATAAAAGAATATATGTAAAATGTATCAGCATTAAAAAACTATTTTGGGAGTATAGATGGGTGAGTTAAAACGCAGAAAACAATTTTTATAACACATTAAGGGATATGTTTTTAATGGAATTAAAACAAAATTGATTTATGTATTAGTAGGAGGGGATTTATCATTAGTGGTTATAAATTGGCTATATATATATATATATATATATATATATATATATATATATATATATATATATATATATTTATGTTTACAGACTATATGCTATATATATACACACACACACACACACATATATATATATATATATATATATATATATATATATATATATATATATATATATATATATGCAGTTTAGACGCTTAATTTAACCAGGTAAAAAAAACCTGCCTAAGCGATCCGTGAACCCATCTAAAAATACTTTCATTCGTGCTCCGTAATAGAAATAAGAAAATAAACGTTGGCGCCATTGCGTTTCTGTACAAATCAACACTGAAGTTATAAATACTCATTTCATCGTAATTTCATTTGATTCTTTCATTGCTTTCTCACTCGACTCGCAACGAAATCTATTTTAAGTTTAGTAATGCAAAATGGCTGACACCTTCCACGTAATGGCGTGCACGCGATCACAACCAGAGTCCAAGGTCGTCCCAACCTCTGACATATTGAGGACGCACCTGCTTCATATATATATATATATATATATATATATATATATATATATATATATATATATATAAATAAATGCGACAATATGGGCCATTTCTCACACTAACGGTCAAGTCAGAACGTCCCATTTCAACTTAATTTAACTTATTTTATTTACCTCTCCGGGAGGTTAGACACAAGATTAGGTGTAAAGTTGAAAGCCCCTAAAAATGCCTGAACAGCCCCGTCAGCACTTCCGCAGGCGATGAGCAATAAACTAATCCCTTCATAAAAATAAGATAAATTCTAGACACCCTGGGACTAAACAAAGTCATCGTCGGACTGTCTGAAATAAGTTAATTCCACATATCCAATAGACGCACGATAATTTTATATACTGTTTATGTATATACGATATCTGCCACAAGGTTACTTAATGTGCATATTGATTTCAAAAAGTTAATTTTATTAATTAACACTTATTTGTTATTGTTTTCTAATTAAATGTTTGTTTTGATTTTAATACAACAAATATTTCTGCGTCGCAATATTGTTTTTATTACTTGGACAAATACTTAGTATTTGTGTTCAAATGTTCCTTTCTTGAGAAAAACCAAATTAATTTTTCTAAATTGCAAGTGGAAAAACAAATTGATTTCTTCTTTTTCTTTCTTTACCGTCATATTTAAAAGATAAATAAATCTGTTTCGAAATTACCAAAATTTTCATGTTTCGTATTTACAACAAAGTTATGAATGAAAAGTTTATTATCTTAAACTAGCAGAGCTACTTGACATTGCCCGGGGCAGTAGTAAGTAATTTATTTTTATCAATAAAAATTGATTTTCTACTGTTCTAACACGCGAGGTAAATCAGTATTTTATTTGGTAAGTGACGGGGATGAGGTAATAGAAACTTGTGTTCGACTCGGCGTTGTCCGGAAGAAATAAATGTAAATTGCAGTATGACATTTAAATCTCTTTGGACTATTTTAATTATTAACATCATTTCTCTACATATTACTGTGAAAGCGGTGGGGTGAGGGGCGGAATTACCGGGGATCAAGAATGTTTAGTTCTACTCAGCATTGTCCAGAAGTAATAAATGTAAGATTACAGCATTACATTTTAAACAGATAGCTCCGGTAAATGAATTGCATTATTATTAATTTTTTCAACACGCTAAAACAAGAGAGAGGAACGAGCTGGGTGGAGGAGAAAAAGAGGGTTGGGGAGAGTGGGGGAAACTATGGGGGAGGGGGAAGAGAGAAAGATAGGCAGAGGGTTAGAGAGAGAAGGAGAGAGAGAAAGAGAGAGAGAGGGGAGAGATAGAAGTTTTATTATTATGTTACACACACTATTTACTTTCTTCCATTTTGTTTTTTATGACCCCGGGCAACGCCGGGGAACCCTGCTAGTTATTAAACATAACATAATTCTTGTGCTTTTTATTTTTTCAATATTTCTAATAATCTGCTTGGAGTCAAAATGAAAAGAAATAATAAATGTTCCATGAGTATCACTAACACTGTCGATTCTTCGTCGGATTATCTTCACGTGACAAAAAACAAATAGAACCGAAAGCTAAATAAATAAAAATAACAAGCCGCGCATGCGTGGTCCTCCTCTATATGTGACGGATGTAAAATGCAATAAATTTGGGCAATTTGGGGCATTTTTGACCCCCCTTTGACCTCCTGGGGGCGCGAACCAGAATTTTTCTTAGGTCAAGGATGCTCATTTTATATCCAGAACAATTGCCTCTACATTTTGGCCAAGTTCTAGAAAAATTGAATGGATGGATCAAACGTTATGGGAGAAAAGGGTAAATGTTTTTGCCATTTTGGGGGCTTTTGACCCCCTGGGGGCGCGGACCAGATTTTTTCCAAGGTCAGCGATACTTATCTTCTATTAGGAACAATTGCCTTAACATTTTGGCCAAGTTTCAGAGAAATTGAATGGATGGATGAAAAGTTATGGGGCAAAAATGTAATTTTTTGCCATTTCGGGGCCTTTTGACCCCCTGGTGGCTAACCAGATTTTTTTCAAAAATCGGAGAATGTCACTTTCTAACCTGATCAAAGTTACAAATTCATGCAAAATTTCAGAGAAATTCAATGGATGGTTGCGGAGAAAAATCCAGACGGACGGACGGACGGACGGACGGACGGATGGACATGCCTCAAAACATAAGTCCCCCGATTTTATAAATCGGGGGACCAATTATAGAATTTAAAAAAAGCGATTGACCATTTTTTTAAGTAACGAATTAAATACAAAATTGGCTAAATGATTAAGTACTAGAATAAAGAAACAAAATAAAAATAAATCAACCAACAAGTAATTGTTGAAATTATAAACAATCGATGTAGAATATGAATAAAAATAGAAGTCAATTGCACAATTAGTGAACACACATTTAACATTTAACACATCAAAACAAAAGTAATTAAGTAAGAAAAGGTTACCCCTATTTATCTAGTATAAATAATTAAAAAACTAATGAGAAGGTAATAAATTAACACAAAACAAATAAAACGAGACCAAATAGAGTACTTGTGAATAATTAATTAAAATGCTGACGTAAAAAAATTGTATTAAACGGAAAATAACAAATGAAAAAAACAAAATTAAAAGCAAAAAACAAAGACTTTTTTTTAAAAGAATAGACAGATAATATAATTAAACTCTTGACGACAGAACAGAACTTTGCTAGTGTACCGCAAGACCGGGGTTAAAACAAACGTCTACGCGTGTGAAACCACTAGTCATGACCAATTAAAACGCGTAATTTATTTAATTAATACATACAATTATTAAGAAAAATGAAAAATAAGAACGCAATATTTATTTATATATGTAGTATAGAAGATCAGAACAACATCGGTACCGTCGGTTTAAAATAAAAAAAAACGGGATTTATAATTAGTCTCATTTACCAGACTCTCTCCAGCCTCTGTTTATGTCTGCCTGCTCGGGAGGCCGAAGAGAGTCCGGTAAAGGAGGCACAGTATAAGTCCCCTTTGTTTGGATTTGAAACAGACGGTACCGATGTTGTTCTGATTTTCTGTAATACATATATATATAATGTATTATATTATGTACATACATGTAATGTTATAAGGTAGTATAATGTCGTGCGTATATATATATATATATATATATATATATATATATATATATATATATATATATATATATATATATATATATATATATTGTACTTCGTAATTAAAATTGAGTTTATTTCTGCAAACGGTAATAAAAACAAATACAAAAACATAATTTCATTAACTCTCGTGGTGAGTAAAATGGCGAACTGGTAAGATTTCTAACTACTGTACAAGCGGCCGGATTTCGAATCCTAGCTTGAAAAACTCATCATGCATAGCCACACTGAATAGCCAAACAGCTGTCTCTTGATTACTATATATATATATATATATATATATATATATATATACTAGTGATACTATGAGAAAATAAAGACATTCGTACCCCCACTATGCCCCTATAATATTATTGTAATTATTTTTTTACTTTGTATATATTTTCACGCTATAAATAAAAGCTCTGACGTTTATGTATTGGTCCGACCCAAACGCAGACCTTAAGATTTTTTAGCATCCCAAATTGTCTTTCATTAGATTAAACTGTGATTTGGGACGTTATTTCCTATTATTAATATTTGTTCTTATTATTTTTCACATCCCCTAATTTCGATGGAGTTTCTCTAGCGTATTGGATTACGAAGGTATTTCACTTATGAACATGTAGCAAATGTCATTTAAAATAAATAACTAAACCCATGGGGCTCTTTCAAATATTAAAATGTACATATACAGAATTAAAGCACACCTAAAAAGTAAATGAGATATTTCACAAAGACGGTATAAATAAAATCTTAAATTGCAAATGAAATGTAAAAAGGCAAAGCGAATAATCGTAAATTAGTGTCGTAATTGCAAGACAAGGTTTGTCATCAAGTGATTTTCTATGCAAGCTGATCACATGATTTAAAATAAATTATTTCATTGAAGTAACGCTTAAAAAGTCAGATATTTTCTTAAAAAGGAAAAATATTATGTACTTCGTGATTTTAAAAGAATTTGAAGCAATCAAATCGTCGAAAAATTGTTTGGTTTTAAAATGATAAAACCGATAAGTTTATTTGTTCGGAGAGGAGACACGTATCTCTTTTTCTCTCTCATCTCTCTCTCACCTCTCTCTCTCTCTCTCTCTCTCTCCCCCCTCTCTCTCTCTCTACGTTTCTCTCTTATGTGTTAAATACGTTTCTCTCTTATGTGTTTAATAACGGGAGCCGTGTTTTCAGTGGAAGAACCTTAAAGGTTGTGCTCACACCCGGCGCAAGTTGAGGGAGTCACGTGACTTCTGGTGAGACCTCTCTAACTCTTAACTGATGAGATTTAAACCAGTGAAGACGTGTCGGGCAGCTCTACTCACAAACGATTGGGGTGGGGATCAGCGCGTGTCGGGCGACTGATGTGGGGAGACGAGCTATCCGACTTTGTAGCACTCTCTATCTCTCTCACACACACGCATACGAAGTCAACCTGTTTTCCGTTTCTGGCTTTTTAAGTAAATCTTGTTTTAAAATATACACAATCGTCACGGGGTTTATCAACAGACGAAAAGCAGCTTGGGGTCACAGCGACGACGAGAGCGGCGAGACGGGGTAAAATGGATTAATACACCCATCGGTAAGCCGTAATATAAAATACGTATGTTTGTGTCTGTCTCAATATAAACAGAAAGTTTACTTTATTCTAATCTTAAAAACATTGAGAACTCGTTGGTGCCGTAAATAAAATCTTTTCAATCATTTTTGTTTTGTGTTGCGAAGACGGAATGTAAGTACCAGTTCATGAAGAATCAGAAATTGTGTTCGATAATAGTAAATGTTTTAATCTTTAATTCGAGACAACAAAAAAGACATATAATAGCAGAATAAACCAAATCGTGTCCACGGCGTTCGCATTTTGAAAGAGCAAATTTGTTTAGAATGACCAGATGCCAATAGTTTTGGCAAATGTAATTCTGTTAATCTTTTATTCCGGTAAGCGAGAAAGAGTTATGAAATGAACACGCGTCTGTGTAACAAAAGGTGTAGATGGAGAGAGACAGAGCACCCTGTGTTTCGTTTGGAAATGTATAGTATGTTACGTACAAATTTTGTGGAAATACTAAATAATTATAGAGCTACAAAAGTATGTCTTATAAGAAAGTCTTCGCGGTGATAGTATATCTGAGTGTGAGCGTGAAAACTCCTCTAACTTCCAGTAACATATGTGTGATTAATTATAAAATTATCGAGCAAGATTAATTATCATTAGCGATAAAATTGCGGTTTTGTAATCGGAATCTTTTTAAAACTGAAATCAATAAGCGGCCTAACGCATTAATGTAAGTGATGTTTTGTCTACATTCTCTTCAAAGAAGTAGGGGAAATTCTGACTTTACTATATATATATATAAGTTATAGTATTGTAACTTCTTAACCTGTGGTCGAAGATCAAGATGTGGTAATTAACGGAATGATAAAAAGGAATCTGAAAGAAAAATATAAAGACAATAAAACAAATTGGAAGATTTTAAAGATACATCCATTCAATTTGTGCATTTAACGACGCAAATGCTATTCCAATGTAAAGGTGACAGACCAACGAAAATCTATTCCAACCTCAAGCGTGATAGATCGACGAAAATGCTATTTCAAACTTGAGCTAGATAGAAGAATATACTATTTTAAATGTAAGCGTAATAGACCGACAAAATACTATTTAAGACTTAGTATAACAAACGAAAGAAAATACTATTTCAGACTAAAGCCTGACAGACAAATAAAAATGCAAGCTTGACGAACAAAAATGAAAGCTATTTCAAGCGTAAGCCCGTCAGATCGACAAAGATGCTATACGAAACTTCAACGTCACAGACAGAAGAAAATGCTATTTACAAACGTGTCACAGACCGACGAAAATGTTATTTGAAACGTAAGCGTAACAATCAACCAAAATGTTGTTTCGAATGTGTGACATAATGACGAAACTTTTATTTAAGTGTTAAGTGTTAAGTGTTAAATAGGCTACATCCATTCAGTTTGTGCGTTTTGCGCTGAAAATGCTGCTTAAAACCGAAGCGCCACAGATGGACGAGAAAAAACGCATCTATAGCGATGAACTTAAAATTCGCTGTTATTTCTGAGTTTACCTTCACTTAGAGTAATTGCCCTACCAAGGCTTGAGAGTCTAGTCTCCCCTTCTATTTCACACTTAGCTTGGAATAGACCGAATGGATTCATACCTTGCTCAATGATAGTGAAAGAGAGAGAGAGAGAGAGAGAGAGAGAGAGAGAGAGAGAGAGAGAGAGAGAGAGAGAGAGTGTACTCGCGCGTGTGTGTTTGAGAGAGGGGGAGAGAGTGGAGAGGAGCGTATAACTGATTGACTGACCTCTTTCTCTCTCTTCACAGCCACTTTTACTTTCTAACTTATGGTACCCGGCATTACAAAACAATCACTCATCTAACTATTGACTCGATATAATGTTGCTTAGCTCTCATGGGCCGACGGAAAGCGGCGTTTAAACGTGATGTAAGCCGTAAGCTCAAGTCAGAATGTGCATAATAACTTAGCTAAAACGAAAACGAATATTCTTTAGATGCGCCCATTCAATCTGCGCGTTTAGCGATGCGAATGCTATTTCAAATCGAAGCGCCCCGAACTGACGGGTGAGAATGCATAAAAAACCATGGCGACGAATCGAAGATGGTAAGTGCATCATAATGCAGCGTCGATTCTGTCTGCGAAATTACAACTCTGTCTACCACGAAGGCACGACGGCGAAGAATTATTCTTGCTCTTCGTCGCAATGGCAACAATTTTATTTCCAATCCAATCAATAAAACAATTCTGCTGACGCCACGTTCTTCGTTTTTGTTTCAGATTCGGTATTTCGAAAATAATTAAAAAATAACACTTTTGGTCGAGACTAGGATTCGTTATAATATTTAGTAGCGTCTTGTTAATCATAGACACGCGCAATGAAAGTGACATTCGCAATACAAATGCTGTATATCATTTTTATCATGACAGTATAATATTCTCTGTTTTACGACGAAAAACACCTTTTAAACTTATTTAATGTCAAACAGATGTCTGCACATGTGAGACGGAAAGTTTTCATGTCGAATAGCGAAAGGAGTGTTTGGATGGAAGGGTTTGAATGACAGCCTAAACGTCAGAGGTGACTTAAAAGCGGAAGTCGATGAAATCACGTGACTTCCGTTAGGGAGAGGGTTGGTTTCTTTCTGTCTGACAACTGAAGAAAGCAGAGTGATTTTATCATTTTAATTTTGATCTCTTATCATATTACTAGCAGGGTTACCGTGGCACCTTTCACACTGGTTGACCACCCTGTTTATTCTCTTATCAAGATTTTCCCCTCTTTCTTGTAGTACACATTTGAGTATTTGTCACGTGATGAACACCCCACTCTAGACAGAAATATAGATATTTTTGAAAGTCATTTCTTGAAATGACACCGATCAAGCATCAGTGTCCTTTATTCTCGGGAACGCAAATACATCGGTCGACTTCAAATGTACACTTTACCCCACTTTTATTGATTTCGATTTGTAAGGAACCATTTTTACAGGGCAAAAATATATTTCTGTTTTTCATGTTCTACCAAATCCAAACTCTATTCCTGTTTTGCAACATTTTAGTATATTATATATTAATATTCTTATATATTTTAACTCATATGAAAATATTATATATATATATATATATATATATATATATATATATATATACTATAAAAATGTATAACATATGTAAATAGTCCATGATGAAGTAAATAAATAAATAAATGTATATATATATATATATGTATATATGAAATATTTTTATAAATATATATTTTTAATTTTAAAACATTTGTAGATAAATAAAATAACCAAGAAGAAAAATGGGGGTTATTATAATGGAATCATCTAACTCTATAAAATAGATGTTCTGTAAAATAGTAAATACTCACTTTGAAAGGAACAACATAGGTAAGGAGAAACTATATTTTAAAACTTTAGAAATACAAATCTGGAAGCAAAACTAAATCAAATATATGTAAACTTTTTAAATTAAAAAATAATTATTAAATAGGGAGGTGGTGTCTGATCAACACTGCTGGGATGCCATGATAAAGAAATACTGTTTTGTTTTTAAAATCCCGAAACAGTTTTCATGGTAAACAACTGACGATCCCTTATATAAAAAAAACATATATAAAAATATATCTATATTAAAGTAAATTCTTGGAAGTTAACTAAAATAGTGATTGCAGTAGATTGATTGACTTACTAGACTAAAATCTTTCAACGAAAATATATATATATATATATATATATATATATATATATATATTTTCAGTTTTGAAGGTTAAAAGAACTTCCGAGACTATATATATATATATATATATATATATATATATATATATATATATATATATATATATATATATATATATTTATATGTATATATATATATATATATATATATAACCTAGCAAAACCTACCCGCCATTCCGGCAAGAATGTATTGGTAGTGGGGCATATAGTTAAAGCAATGTTTTTACTCAGAGAATTCTAAAGTCTAACAACAAACTTTGGTACATTTGAAGATTAACACCCTCAACAAAATTACAACCCCCTCTTAAAAAAATGAGATTCTACTTTTTATGGTAATTCTAACTTTTTGGGGTAGTTAACTAATATAATGTTTAACACTAACCCTAAGTTCGACTGGCAAGATCTTAAAACAACGCGTAATCCGCTATAAGAGTGAACCCCCACCTAACGCAGAGAATCCACCCCCAATAGCAAAAAAATCGTTAACTCCCATAAAACCCTAGAATGGCCCGAAATTGAGGATATTTTACGTTTAATTAATATTAAATATGCGAAACAGATTCCCCACTTTAAATTCTAAAATAATTCTGTTGTTGTTTTCTTTTTTCCGCCAGGTTTTAATGGGTATTAACATGTTATGGCCTAAAACAAGTAGAATATCATTTTATCGGGGGTAGAGGATAGGTGTAGGTGTTAATCTGCAGTAATACCCACATCTTTAACATTTTTATTTATACCTTAAAATAAGGTATTTAATTAATTAGATAACTTTAAAGTTATTTATTTAATTTTTACGGAAAAGTCAAACACAACTAAAACCAATTGTTTAAAATAAAAATAAAAAAGTAACGTATAGTTAAAAAGTATAAGATTTAAAAACATAAATTTTGAGTAAATTTGTAGATTAACAACCCCCATTAATCTCCGCCACCACAACAAAATAAGATTCTGCTTTTTGGGGCGATTACGTGTGAACACTGTGAAAAACGGAAATATAGAAAAACAAATAGTTCAAAATTTAGAGTGGGGATCAGTTTCATATATATTTAACGAAAAATGTTCCCTAATTTCCCAGCTATTCTATCTTTTTACAGAAGTTAACCAAAGTTGTTTACAACTAACCGTAAGTACGAGTTGCAAAGTGACACAAACACACGTAATCGCCCCAAAAAGTAGACACATCTCCTCCCCTGCCCTCCCCCAATACGCAGCGGATTTAGCTCCCATAGCAACTTTTTTTTAATTAACTGCCCTGAAACTGGCCCGGAAATGGGAGATTATATTACATTGAATTTATATACGAACATTTCCCCCAACTTTATATTCTCAAATACAATACCTGTAACATCTAGCAGGCCGAAAAAGCTACACCAGCGTCTCTCACCGGAAGACTTTACACGAGTATTACATTAATACGCAAAAATTAGTCATAATCAAAAACAAATAGAGCCACCATATATATATATATATATATATATATATATATATATATATATATATATATATATATATACCTTGTACAATTTTCTAAATCAGACCCTTTGAGCTGAAAAATCAAATTTTGCTTGTGACTAGCCAATTTTCATATGTTATCGTTGGGCAATGTTATCGGCAATATAATTACGGACTTCGTTAAAATTTATTCTTTAAATTACTTAGCGCACATCAGACGACTTATATATATATATATATATATATATATATATATATATATATATATATATATATATAAATATGAAACTAAAAGTATACTTCAGAGGATAGAACCTATAGTGAAATGGTTTAAGCTCAATATACGAGATAGAGCAATTATAAAGATAAATGAAGGAAGAGAGATAAAGATGTACGAATGACAAATTTATTTTAACTTCAGTTGTTCAATGCAAGGTGTACTCAATAACAACATGTTTATTTTTCTTTCCTTAAGCCAAGGCGTTACAAATATTAAAATCTTATAATCAGAGGAATTACATAGATTGATAAGTTGGCAGTGAAAAAGCCAAAATTCAAAATTTAAAAAAAATATAAAGTAATGGAGAGTAAGAGTATGCGTGTAAACAAATTGAGTCTGTCCAGTTGGCGAATGTCCGTTGATAAGGTGTCAGGTAAATGGAGATTTAAAGATGGAAAACAGGGGTTTCGTGAAGGCAGCGTTGAAAATGTTCAAAATGAAGTAAATCCAATAGAAAGATGTTTAGTTCAATCGTAGATGGAGCGCACTTATTCGGAAGTAATTTTGAGAATTAGGGCCATTTTAAAATACTTCCGAGGACCGAGAATGAAAGTAGTTTTTCAGAAGTTGAGTTTGAAATACGTATATTAAATGCAATTGAAGTAGATTTATCATTCGTACATCTTTCTCTCCCTTCTTTCATTTATATATATATATATATATATATATATATATATATATATATATATATATATATATATATATATATATATATATATCGAGAAAGGTCGAAGACGTTAGAATGATGGTTGAATCAATAACACTCGGAACCATATTATACCGGCTATCATCGGCGACATCGACGCATCGAGAATATCACTAAGAAAATCAACAAACGCGAAAATTCCGTGTCATTCAAAAAACGCTTACTTGAATAATGACTTGCTTCTTAAATATATATATATATATATATATATATATATATATTAATAACTATAAGTTTACGAAAAGCGTGTATATAATAGCTCAATAGTGTATAATACGACTAGAACTCCTAATTTAACATGATGTAATCCAGGTTTATTCAAAACCCATTTTAGTCACAAACAATGTTTTCTGACCATTTTGTTAAATATCCATATTTATGATATACGAAATTTACCAAATATTCACAAAAAGCTTTTACCAGTGCATAACACACCACTATTCGACTGAAAAAAGAAAATATACGTCGAATAAAAAATAATTTTGTATTCCTTTTTCTTCTCCTTTTTATCATCCCAACTCTGTTTTTTTTTGCATTTAAGAGTTTATAAAACATTATGTCCACAATAATAAATAATATTATAATACTTATAAAATGTTCTTTAATAAACTAGGATTATTGCATGAGTCCCGATTATTTAAGGACGAAACGTATACGTACATAGATAATAAACAATAACATATATTTATTATTATTTGTCGCTCTTTGAAAAAGTAGAGCACTGTAAGTGTAGTATTAACACAGCATGACATCACTAGATTTAAATGCATCGTTCTTTTCATTAAAAAAAGTAGAACGCTCTAGACACTAAGCCGCCATATAAAGTATTAAAATTATCACAGTTTATTCGCTGTTCAAAATTGGCCGAGTGGTTAAGGCGTCGGATTTGAATAGTCGTATCTCTATGCTGATGACTCTCGATTATTTAAGGACGAAACGTATACATACATAGATAATAAACAATAACAAATATTATATATATATATATATATATATATATATATATATATATATATATATATATATATATATAGTTCGTGTATTTAGCTACTGGAATTTTCTGTATTTTCTGCATTTCATTATAAAGGAATGTTTCACATTTAAATTTATCAATTGCCTAAGTAAGGAATTAAATGCTTTTTAGCATATGATTTTCTCGAACGATCAAAACACAAATTCTGTTGCTCATAAACCTGTATTCCACATTATTATTCTCTGTATTTCCACTTCAATTCTTGATCGCTTTATTCACGTTGATATGTGTTTTCATATTTTCGCTAAAATCAATTGAATAAGAAATAAATTTCTTATTCGTTAGAAATTACTCCATTAATTTTTATCGCTTCAATCTCTTTGTGGTACGCGTCATCCCATTGGATCGTAAGATTAAATTAAAAATGATCATCGTCTCCAATTAATTACCATAGTCACCCACGACAATATCTATATATCACATCAAAGTGCGTGCCAGATCAGTCTTATTTGGTGCCGTGACCAGGATGCTGATAGAAATAGCTCAGGATAATTGTTAATTAAAATTGTATGTTATTTAATGCTGAAACACTATACTAAGGGGAAAATATAAATTTTCAACGGTTTATTAAACACATTTAGCGCTTTTAATATAATAAGATGTGAGTTCAAAGTTTTTCAAAGAATATCACCGTATAAGTTAATACAAGTGATCCGACTGTATTTGAACTGTAGTAATATGCATATCTACATATCTATGTGTGTGTGCGTGATGATGTGTATGTGAGGTAGCAGTGTGGCTTATTAGTAATGCTATTCAAATATCTCAGATTGAAAACGAAACTGGGGTCTGTCGCTCTAGACGCGGAGATTATAAAAATAAATAAATATTCTTCTCTTACAAATACATTTATTTTAACTCCAGTAGCAATCAAGACTTCTGGAATTGTCGGCTCTCGTTCTACATTCAAGTGAAAAATTCAATTTATTTTGTTATTTTATTTTATACAGGATACTGTAGAGTTATTTAAGTATATTCTAGAGTTATATGCGTATTACATGCACAAGTATAACACTACTAATCGCTCGCTCCTGTGAATCCGTTCAGACAGCCAGCCAGAGAGAATAATTTTTTCGCTTTTTGGCTACATGTCACTCGAGACTTCCTGACATGACATCATTTCATGAACACACCAACTTTAATTCTAATTTAACATCGAATGGAACATTCTTTTTATTTTACTTAATCTAATTCATGTTGAAAATTCCACATCCACCCCATTTTAACACCCACGTCCAAACATTGCTAGACTTATAATTTCTGTCTGTATTTGGATAAAATAAAACCGTTGAAGAGCGTATTTTTCATGTCCGATCCGTCTCGCGTTAAAGGGGAAAGAGTCTGATTCAGTGTTTGTTCTCTTCTTTTAGAGCTCTCCTACCAATATGCATTAATAACAGAATTACGATTGCCGATTACAACACCTTTGCTTCAGTAGTTTGTATATTTAGAAAGAAGCAATTAATAGTTAAACCTATAATCACATACACGCACATAAATCTATTAATAATGGATATTTGGTATATGTCTCTCTGAACCGAAACTATACTATTTCAGATTATTGTACTATTTTTCAATGCCCAATTCAGTTTATATAAGAATAATAATTAACAATAATACTTCTGTCTGATAATAATAACAATAATAATAACAACAATAATAATAATAATAATAATAATAATAATAATAATAATAATAATAATAATAATAATATCATTTTAAATAGAAAAAGAACAGGACATATAGACAGAACATCACATGAGGGCAAAGGAAGTTAAAACTGCCTGTATTCTAATAAACTGAGCCTCCCACACTAAGAACACATCCAAAAATATATCCACATGCGTGTGGTGACAGCAGCCTCGGTAGAATTCATGTATGGTAAAAGAAAGCGAGAGAACCAAGCAGACCTCGACTGGAAGGGCGCCGAGACTACTGGAACCTTGGCAAAGCTTATTGACACTCAAATTCCAGAGAAAACCAATGGTCGTTGCTGGCGAGAAATCAATGGTAACCGACTGTTGCGAAAACGTAAAATTATTGGCACAATTTATTGAAAGAGGTGGAAAGTGCTGAAAATCTATGGAGACTTGTTGTCACTCAGATTCCAAGGGCAACATCACACGTTATTATCAGCGAACAATCACTGACAATGACTTGTGTGAAAACTCCTAATGTGTAAATGATAATATTATAAAAGAAAAGAGACTTTAGATTTACTTTTATTTACAAGGCAAATTGCCAGGTTTTTTTTTGTGGAGAGGGTCAGCTTTGTTGTGGAGCTGAGCAGAAAGATATTTGTTAACATTATATTTAAATTTCCGCATGTTTGTACGATCAGAGAAAACAGTGAGCAGTAGTTGTACACTTAATAGTGGTAGTGCTTATGACTGAACGAGTCATGGGTACTTCTTGTACAATATAACATAAAAATATGCGTAAAATCTCACGTCTATCGCTGAAATATTGGTACGACTATAAGTAAACATTGTCCAATGTCCAGTTGCCTGGTGTGTACATGCTCTGAATCATGTTGCCCTAAACCGGATATAAGTGCTCTCTCCGAAATAAACGGATATTAAAAATATCTCCGGACAACTTGACATGATCCCTGAATAAAAGACAGTTCGAAATCTGATATACAATGGACAGGAAACCACAAGATACTCTGCCTGTCCACACCGTACGACGAAAATACTGAATTGAGACAAACCCTTTCTTTAATATAACATATGTTGAAGTGGCACGCAAAGCTAGGTATCCTACAATTGGCGTACACTGGACAGAAAGTAACGAATCTAAAGTAAATATCAACAAAATACATTGTTTAGGGGGGCACTGGAAGTGACATTTTAACCTGCCCTGAAGCAATACACACTGGGAGACTATCATACACAGATTCATTCGTATATCAGTGTAATCGGTGAGTAGATTTTGAAAGAGGAATAATATGCTCCTAAATTACACACTTAGAATAAAGCAATAATCTTCTATGAAACGAATTGAATTATTTTCAGTTACCAGTAACATGGAAAGTAAACAAAAGAAATATTCATAAAACGTTATAATAAGCGCAAAGAGATTATCTCTGACAACGCTGATCATAGTTGGAAGTGACCTGGCATCAGGCACGTGAAGAGTTACACAAATTAAAATTGGTGAATTAATTAAGAAAGCCGATTCAAACAATTTTTTTATTTTATTAAAAAATATTTCAGAAACATATCAGAATAAACACTGTCATCCTAGCGGTCTCAAATTGCAACGTGTGCCTCCCCATAATCGAAGCTTTACTCATTCGAGCAAACAATCTTACAATCGACCAAGCTCAATATTAGGGTGGAGAGGGCATACTAAAAGGATTTTAATACAAAATCAAATATAAACTTTTTTTAATCGACTCTCTTAATTAAGTCACCAATTTTAATTTGTGTAACTCCTCACGTGCCTGATGAAGACTCATGTTTGATTAAATACGACGGAATCTTTTTTTCGTCAATTTTTAACCGTTATCCCGAGTCGGCAAGCAAGTGTCCGGGTCTCCGGTGTTACTATAAAGAGTATGGACCCAAGAGTTTTTTTTCAGTCATCTCAAGTAAAGTTTTTGCGATCGTCTTCGTGGGTTGTTTATTTGCGTCATTTTGTTGCTATTTAAGTTGTTTTTATTATTTGGCTAAGGTGTTATTGAATCTGTTATTTATTTCTGTATTAAACAACAACACAGCGAAAAAATACTAAACTCCAAAAGACAATTGCAAAGATCGAATACGCTTGAGATGACCAAAAAATAAACTCTCGGATCCATACTCCATGAATTACAATCGAAGACCTGGAAACTTGCTCGCCGAGTCGAGACAGCGATTTAAAACTAACGAAAAGAGAAAATTCCGTCGTCTTTAATCATACATGTATCGATAATTTGCTGCCCTGTCTCCCTCCCCCTCTCTCTCTCTCTCCCTCTCCCTCTCTCTCTCTCTCTCTCTCTCTCTCTCTCTCTATATATATATATATATATATATATATATATAAAGATAGAAGAAATAAGTGATAAACATGTTCGAATGTCCAAATTTATTTCAAATTTCGATTGTTTCACTTTTGGATTTATTTCTTTTTGAACACTTTCTCCATACTGCTCCTACGGAAAATTTTCTTGTTTTTCGTCTTCTCAAAAATCTCCTTAACGGACACTCCTTCAACGGACAACTACCATCTGGACAAACCACATACCCTTTTTACACGAACTCTTTTCACCCCATTTTTAATATTTTTAATATTTTTCAAATATTTGAACTTTGGCTTTTTCTACAGCCAACTTATCTATCTGTATTTCTCCTCTGATGATAAGATTTCGATCTTTGAAAAGCCTTGGCTTAAGGAAAGAATAATAAACACTGGTTTATTACAGAATACACCTTGCATTGAACAATCGAAATTTGAAATAAATTTGCACATTCGAACATGTTTATCACTCTTATTTCTTCTATCTTTATAATTGCTCTATCTCGTATATTGAGCTTAACCTTTTCACTATAGGTCCTATTTACTAAAAGTTTACTTTTGGTTTATATTTGATTATATATATATATACATTTCCAAAATCCATGTAAGAACCCATCCAAATACATAATTTACATCAGTTCCTTCAATTCTTTATTTCTGCACTTCAGTGGAGAATTATCATTTACATTTTCGTCTTACATACAAAACCATCAGTGTTTCTATGTTAATCTATTCGTAAACCTACACGTGTTTCTTGGCGGATGGAACAAAAATTGTAGTTCGAAAATCTATTCGTCGGTTATCAGGGAATAATAGAAATATATGGTAGTTGTAGAAACAATTCATACACTCCAAAGGCAGAAGAAAAAACATATAAGAAAATAAAACGATGAGTGGACATCAAAAACCTTGAATAGACGCAAAAGGCGAAAGCTGATAAAATCCTGATAATTCATGAGTGCATGGAATACTCACATGAAGAAAAGGCAACAAAGACAAATGATACCCCTTAAATAACATCAAGTATCCGGCAGCAGTCCGACCATGGGGATCTCAGTTAAAAACAACAGAGTCAGGCCCACTCTCCAGAGTGTCAATTAAAGTTTTAAATAGAAAAAAAACCAGTAAAGCTGAAACGGCTAATTGGAAATATTCATATAAAAAGCTCGTAATTAGTAATAAATAATCTGAATCGTGACACAACCTAATTAAGTATTTTATTATTTAAAACAAACTAATACGAAACAACGGTCAATCATTAGAGTCAGCTACTTTTAAAACCATGGGTCGGCACCAAACATGGAAATTAACAACTGTCAGACAATTCTTATTATTTCCCTTTAAAGACAGAAACCATGCAAATATAAGGTAAAATCATAAATAAAGTAGATAAAATAGACAAAAAGTAAAAGAATTTAAAAGTTAAACAAATTTAAATTAAAAAATATTTTATCTAATTAACACGGTAGATTGTCTATTCTTATTAATCGGCGATTCTAATATAAAAAAAAACAAACAATTAGTGTTCAAAGAGAAACAAACTCCATCAGAGCTTTCACCTGCTAATCCTCCTAAACTATGCAGAATAATTTCCTTTATCATTTCCACATTCGTTAATATTATTATATTTATCTTTTAATTATCTCATAATTATCATTCTTATTTATTTTATAATTTAATAAAACTAAATCCTTAAAACTAAAAACAACTAAAAATCCCCAGGGTTTTGATACTGATTCATAGTTTAATAGGCCTAAAACATACAACTAGCCCATTGGTTAGTCATATTATGGGACCTCTTCTAACCAGTATGTCCTACTCTATGATTAAAGTTTTCTCAATAACAAATTCTAATGCATAGAACTGCCCCCACTAACCTTTAATTAATCGGAAAAAAATATCCACCCAAACCACTACACCTTAAGTATTACGGCCAAGAGTATTAAAACAACTAGTAAAATATATGCTCCCTCTAGTCGTATATTTTTTACTAGTTGTTTTATTTAATTGCTCAGTAAAATGTGTTTGTTTTTTTTTGCAAAAAAAAGAAGAAAATCTCCCCATCCTTTATTTTAATGAATAAAACAAGGAATAATAAAAACAGTATTGAAACAAAATTTACCCGTTACGGCGTAAAATGTAAAACAAAAAATCCTAAACTCACTTAAAGATAAAAGTATTTGAAGTTTTTCAAATCGAAAAAAAGGTGTACCTAAAATAAAATCAACAATTTAAAAAAATAAAATACAGTTATTTAATTTAAATCAGTAAAATGTGTTTGGTTTTTCTTACAAAAATTGTAATTTTTTAATCAATTATTTTTAAAATTAAATAATTTGATTGAATAAACTTGTGCTTTAAACCATAATTTCTAATAATACTAAAAAACCCCAAACCCAAACTGTTTTAATACAAAAATCAAATTAAATATATCATTTTTGAGCGACTCGTACTTTATGAGAATCTGTTGTATTAAGCAAATAACGCGCCCCTGTCTTGTGTCCATCTCTCCCTCTCTTTCTTGAAATATAACTTCATGTGGGTTCGAAATAGAACATTATACTTAATAATCAGAGAGCGAGTAAGATATATACTACATTAACCCACACCTTCACAAAATGAGGAGGTAGTGCCTGGGAGGATTGTATCATGACAACAGAACAAATACTACAAACTCCACACCTCTCAAAACAGGAAGAGGTAATGCTTGAGAGGATGATATCATGGCAACAGAGCAGATACTACACTACCTCCACATCTCTCAAAAAGGAGGACGTAATTCCTAGGAAGATGATATCATAAAAACAGAACATATACTAAACTATCTCCACACCTCTAAAAAAACGAAGAGTTAATGTCTGGGACGACGGTATAATGACAACAGAACAGATACTACACTACCTCCACACCTCTCAAAAAAGGAGGACGTAATTCCTGGGACGATGATATCATGAAAACAGAACATATATTACACTACCCCCACACCTCTCAAAAAAGGAAGAGGTAATGCCTGGGAAGATGGTATCATGATAACAGAGCAGATACTACACTACACTATGCCCTTGAATTGAGCATTTAAAGTACATTAGTCTGAAATAGTATATACTATACTATTTCATAAGAACAATAGTCTTAAATCATATAGTTTTGGCTTCAGACAGACAGACAGATACATAATATCCATTATTAATAGATATAGTTACATCTTGGGTTCCCATTACGGTGAGCAAAAAGTTATAACTATCAATTCACGTTGGTACTCAAAGATGTTCATATCCTAATATAGTTTGTAGTTTTATAGTTGCGTTCTAAGTCTTATCTATATTAATAAGAGCCATGCTTGTAACTATAAGTACCCTTTGGCTATTCCGTCTATTAGCCCACAAATGAATATAACCACAAATATAAAGTTGTTATCACCCTGAAAAAAGACAAAAACAAGGTAAGGGAAAGAAAAAACGAAAAGGAGAAAAAAAGGAAGAAAATAACCTACTGAACGATTTATTACATTTTCTTTCCTATATTATGAACTAATTAAAGCGCCCCCATGCCAATGAGTAATCTCGTCTTATTTAATTATCATATTTGAAGTAAGCAAGTCATGTGAAAATTCTTCTATCACTCCAGCTATTTATATGAACTCCACGACAAGTTGGTCAATTCGCCGCTATCTCACTTAAAGTACTATTAAACCACTGAAATTCTCGGCATCCCAATTCCTGATTTAATTAATCATAAGGCAAAATAATTTGGAAAACGAATGTCTCTACTTATTTGTTGTTAACTATCCTAACGTTCTATTTTAAAGTTTAATTAAATTTCTATATATCAATTTAGGTTATCATGGATTCCTCGATCTTAATCTAGACCTAAGGTTGGATAGCATACATCTATTCTCGTGAAGACAGTTTTGTAGGATTTCCTGCCTGACATTTAACAAATTATCCTTCAAAGTAATAATATAGTAAGATTCTAAAATGCACAAGCTACATTTTTTATTTATTAGGTATGTATCTACTCACCCTACCTAAAATAAAACACATTAACTCAAAATTAATATTCTTACTGATTAATTCCTTAACAAATTTTGCTAGCGATGTAGAAATCTTATTAGAATCTGGGTTAAGTTTTTCTCTAAACGAGCATGTATGATTTCGATACTCGTCCTTAAAGCACCCCCCGTGGACCATACATAAGTACGAGTATTATTTCCTGTGGTTACATCATATCTATACACGATGCCAGAAATGAGACAACTACTCACCAGAGGGCATTCGTTACTATTTCTACAATTACACTTGGACTCCGAATCATTCGTGATATTTTCATTAGTACTAGTCCTAGCGTTATTCTCGTTCTTCGTCTTGTGTATTTTTGTGCTATTATAACTAATAATTTAAGAGGCTAGATTTCTTAATGTTAAAAACAACAATTTCTCCGTATTTTTATTTAAGAATTGATCTATTCTACTGTTTCTATTTGGTTAAAATTGCCCGAAGAAGCATTGCCTTGAATAAAGTCGCAGCTGAAACATGTATGCCATATGTAGCCAATAATGTTTATAAAAATATAAATAAAAGATTATTCTATATATGCTACATTACATTTCATGTTTTTTCTCATCCTATGATATTGCAGTCCTCCTCCACCTTCTTTTCTTCTTATCTTGTCTTCTCTTTTATCTTTTTCTTTTTTCTTTCGTTCTTCTTGTCATTCTCTCCATCCACCTTCTTATTCGTCTTCATTTGATCTTTACTTTGCCTTTTCTGTCTTCTGTCTCCCTAACCCTTCCTCCTCGCCATTCTTATTATTTTCTCCTTCTTTGTCTTCTCGCCAGTTTCTCACCCTTCTTATTTTCTCCTGGCCTTTCTTCTTTTTTCTTTCGTTATTCGTCCTTTAATCCATTGTTGTTGTTGTTGTTGTTGTTGTTGTTCTTCTTCTTCTTCTTCTTCTTCTTCTTCTTCTTCTTCTTCTTCTTCTTCTTCTTCTTCTTCTTCTTCTTCTTCTTCCATACTCCCTATCTCTTTATTCTTCATATTTTTTCTCATCAATATGATCATCTTTATTATCTTTCTTTCTTTTATTCATTCATAATTATTTGTCATCTTCTTTCTTTCATTATCCTTTATTACTTTATTTCTTCTTCCCCGTTGTTTCCTTTCTTTCTGTATCGGTTTTCACTCTTCTTCTTCTTCTTCTTCTTCTTCTTCTTCTTCTTCTTCTTCTTCTTCTTCTTCTTCTTCTTCTTCTTCTTCTTCTTCTTCTAATTGCATTTCTTTTGTTTCTTTCACTGCCTTTCACTTTCTCCCCCTTTCTCTCTCTCTTCCTAATTTACATCCCCGTTATTATATGTCTCCCCTTATTTTCCCCTTTTTTCTTTTCTTGTGTATGTGTCTATTTCTTTTGGTCCTTTGTTTCTTTCTTTTTGAGTTCTAATCTAATTTACGACGACTGAAGTGAACACTACTGATGGCAAAGAAAACTTTTATATTTAATAAATCAGCGTATTTGTTTGGGCTTAGCCGCCGTGTCTAATGATCAGTCGCCACCTGGCGGCCACCCAAGTCAAAAGCGAAACGCCTGAAACAATTACAACGGTAGACGCTATCACGTAACGCTTTCTATTCACACACATGTGCACAGATTTGTGACGTGTTCCCCTAAATAAAAGTAAAATGAGGAAGTTTCACGATGAAAGGTCCAACCTACAAGGCTATTCGTGAGTTGTTAACGAAATTTCAGAATACAGTTCGAGTCCAGACAAATTCAAAAAGCCAGATAGTTCAGAAGATTCCAGAAAACTGGATAGTTCTAAAACGTAAAAAATCTGGATAGTTCAGAAAATTTCAGAAATTTGTATTGGAGCATAAGGAGGAGCTGGTATTAGCTTGATTGCAATGGTTGATGGAGTAATTTCAGGGAACTTCTGTCATTACAAACGAGCAGAGAGTCACTCCTGTCGACCAAGGGGAAAGCTTATTAGGCATGTGTACGTGATATGTGATGTATGGGAGCGAGACATGGCCAGTGATGGGTTGAAGATATGTGTTGCACAGAGAGAAATGATATTGAAGAATGACTGTGATCTGTTGTTCTAAGGGGAAGATTACATTTGGACAGTATAATCAGATGAGTGGAGAACAGGAGACTTCGTTGGTATGGTCACGTTGAAAGAATGGATGAGACTTCTTGAGTTAGTAGATGTGTAACAATTGAGGATGCAAGGTCAGTTGGCAGCTGAAGGCTAAGGAAAACATGGACATTTTTGATAAGGATGGATTTGAGAGAAATATGGATAATCAAAACCTGGCTATAGATAGGTTAGTATGGAAGTCAATTTCTAAAAGCCATCCAACACATGCTAGCGTGTGAAACGGTCGTTAAACCGAATATAATGATTAACAATTTAAAAAAACTGGATAATTCAAAATATTTCAGAAAACTAGATAGCTCAAAAATTGCGAGAAAGTTGGATTGTTAAGAATTTTTTTTAGAAAACTAGAGATATCAGAAAATTTCAGATAACATGATAGGTCGGACCATTTCAAAAGACTGGATATTTAAGAAATTTTCAACAAGAGGGACATCTTGATGATTTTCAGAGAATTTGAATCATTTAGAAAATTACAGAAAACTAGATTGTTCAGACATTACAAAATAGCTAAATGGTTTAGAATATTCAAGAAAACTGGGTAATTCAGAAATGTTAAGAAAAATACTACACACTTTTCAGACAATTTTCCACAGACTTGATAGTTAAAAAAAATTCAAAATATTGTATAGTTTTGAAGAAATAAAATACTAAGAAATTGGATAGTTAAAATTTTCAAACAGTTTGATAGTTCAGAAATTTGAGAAAACTTGATAACTCAGAAAACTTCAATAATCTGAATAATCAAAAATGCATAAAACCGAATATATTTCAGAAAACTGAAAAAAATTGGAAAGTTTAGAATATTTCAGAATATTGGGAAGTTCATAAGACTTCAGGTAGATAAGATAGTTAATAACGTTAAAACACAGAAAACTCTGACAATTTCAGAAAGTGTGACGTTTCAGAAAATTTTATATAACTGGATACTTTGGAAATTTCAGAAAAACGAATATCTATAAAAAACAAAAAGAACTGAAATATTAGTTGGGATGACTGATAAAAACTAGATAGCTCTAAGCCAATTTCAGAAAGCTAGATTGTTCGGAAATTTTAGGAAATCTGGATAGTTTCGAAAACAGTTGGATAGGTCAAAACATTTCAGAAAACTGAATAGTTCAGAAATTTTCAGTGAATTGAATATTTCAGCGAGATTTTAGATTGATAAAAAACATAAGAAAGCCGGAGTGTTAATTTTTTTCAGAAAAGTAGATAGTTCAAAAAGTTTCGGAAAGCTGGATATTTAAGAAGAGTCGAACACACTGGAAATTTTATAAGTTTTCAGAAGACTGGATAGTTTAGAAAAATTTAGAAAACTGAATGATTCAGATATTTTTTAGAAATCTGTTATTTAAAGGCACAGACAAATGATATGTCTCAATTCGATATCATTATCATAAGTATTTTTTCAATATATTCGATGGCCCTTGATCTACTTGTATAATACCGATACACAATTTTGCTAATATCAATATAAAGAAACCAAAAGGAAAATCACTCGATAATGACGCCAATCTGAAGTTTCTGCACTATCCAGATATGTGAAAATTTCTGGACTATTCAGTTTTTTGAAATTTTATTTAATTATCCAGCTTTTTGCAAGTTACAGAACTATTCAGTTTTCTGATAATTCCTATACTATTCAGTTTTCTGAAAAGTTCTTAATTATTCAGTTTTCTGAAAATTTTGAAAAATTCAATTTTCTGAAAATTCCTGAACTCTTAACTTTTTAGAAAAATTCTGAACTATTAGATGATTGCATACCCTCGGATGACAACGTAATGATGGGCGAAAGTATTATATTGGCCTTACTTCTCCATATTGTATGAAGTATCCTCGAAGTTATGCCATTGGAAACTATTTATCTGATCAGACTGAAATTTAGTATGGTGGTTACTGTTATCTAAGAGCATCACGACCATACATTGAATTTGGAAAATTCGGAAGTTAAAATTCCGTCCAAGTTTTGACCTCGGCATAACCTACTCGGGTAAAGGTCAAATGTCAAGATCAATGTAATATAAGATACGGGCTTATTGGCTATAATATGAGTCATACACCGAGTCCCTATAATGAACAGCCTCGTAGTTATCGTCAAAAGTGTGATTTTTACCTTTTCCGTTACTTTGAGCTCGATCTTTGACCTAAAGATCCCATAATTAAATCAGTTCTGAGTTAGACCATGGCCGATATTTTGACCAAGTGTCGTAACGATTAGTCAAGCGATGTTAACCCATACACAAGCAAAATACAAAAGATACAAAATAAAAATAAACCCACTTGACTGAAAACATAACCTCCTTGGTGAAGGTAATAATGAAATTCAGACAGTTTTAGGGAGAGAGAATGCTTCATTTCTTGAACTTTTAATACTATAAAACAAAACAGACACATAAATGCGAGGGGTTCATAGGGAAAAACACAAGCATAATATACCAAGTTTCTCATGAAAAATGCAACAAAGAAAATCTACCGACATTCTCTGGTGTTAAATTGATTGTACATTTTGTCACGCTTCGGGGTGTTGTTTAGCTTAGAGGAAAACATTTAGAAAGAAAGAAAAAACAACACAACCTAAAATTGAGACGAGACCTATTTTGATATGTTCATTAAATATGAATGGCGTGTTTCCTCTGACACGTTGCGAGTGAGAATATTTGACACTGTGATGATGAAAGCACAGCAAAGGGCGAAAAAAGATCATTTGTTTTTCCTTCCTGATATCCGATGTTTCTCCGATGTTGACGTATTCCTCAATGAAATAGAAAAAAGTATACTGTTGGCTGTCTTTTTCGAATGCTTCTATGTTGTCACCAAGATTACAGTACAGTCGAAACAATTACAAACTTGTCCAGAGGTCTACGTGAAAAATCCGAATCTGTTCTTGATTGGGGAATAGAATAAACATAGACGTTTAAAAATTCATGACTGGAACTTGGTGGACAAGTCAGAAATAGACTGACGTTTATGTGTACCAAGTAGGGTTGGACTGCAGAAGGGATTGTGAATTTTATTCACGATTCCATCAGTAACATTTTTTGGGGAAGAAGTCACACTGTAATATAGGTTACTGTTAAATAGAGGCGCCTAGATAAACAATTTCGTTTTACGTTAATTCACCCCAAACAAGGCACATTGCCACTGAGACGTAAAAGGCGACAGTAAATTTAGAGTCAAATCCAAAAGGGCATCCTAAGTGGGGAGTTTTGCAGCGAGATGTTTGCTTACATCATATTTAAACTTCTGCATGTTAGAATAGCCAGGGAAACAGGGAGCAAGGAGGGAATTTCAAAGGCTTTCGATGGATAGAAGCTATTAGAGTAGAAAGCTCTCCGACATCTGGGGACTTCAACAGTGAAGGGGTTGGATTTAACTGACTGTCGGGTTGGTCGGGCGTATCTACTCGAGGGGGTACCATAGCAAGTTCAGTAGAGCACATTCCATTGAAATACTTGTAAAACAAGCACAAGGATGCAACATTGCGGCGATGATACAGGGGCTGGATATTGACAGACAGTATTGGACCTATTAGATTAGATATTCTCTTTTGAATGCTGTCTAAGAGGAAGCAGATAGAGGCCGATGCACTAGTTCAGATGTGACAACAATACTCCATGCATGGGCGAATGGTGGTTTTGTAGAGATATAGGATACTGGCAGGCGTGAGAAGTTTTATAGCACGATAGAGGGAGCCAACTTTCCTTGCAGCCGTATTGGAGGTATTTTCTATGTATTTGTTCCAATTCCAATTCATGTTACTTGTGAATGTTAGGCCGAGGAGTTTGAATGTTGGACTCTCGGGAAGGGTGCTATCAGCCATGGCAATTGATGATTGAAAATGTTTCTTATAATTGTTACAGGAAAGGAGCTTTGTCTTAGTAGAATTAAATGTAACCATCCATTTTAGTCTCGATTCAACTATAAATTTGAGTTCATTTTTAATGAATCAGCCATTTCTATGATATATGCGTGTTCGTTTTACCCATATACCGAGAATAAAGCGTGATGTAATAGGCAAATATACCCATCTCGGGCACAATTGCATCAAAGAGGTCGTTTATAAAGATCAGGAATAATAAAGGTACAAGGATCGACCTCTTGGGTGTCCCGCATTAATGTCATGTTATTTATATGTACGGCAATCGAGCACAACCTGGACCTTTATTTTTGTTAAGAAGGATATTATTATATTAAATATTTGTCCAGTAATATCGTACGAATTAATTTTTATGAGAAGGTCTTCATGAAAGACCTTGTCAAACGCTTTTGATATATAAAGCGCTACCGCGCTAGCTTCACCTGACTTATTCAGTGTATGATATATGCGTTCAGAGATGACTGTTAAGATATCCACAGTAGAATTGGCTTGCCTACCAATGACCAGAAAGAAGTTTAGCATTAACTAGGTGGTGGACTCACGCTAGATTCATTAGTGACGAAGATTTTAGTGAAGAGCGCGAGGAAACTGATGGAAGATAATTTTACGAGTCAGTTCTTTCGCCAGAACTTTTGAACATTCATACCACAGGGGCAATTTTCCAGCTATCAAAGAAGCAAGATTCGGCAAGGCATTTTTTTGTAAACTTTGGAGAGGACAAGAGCCAGCTTAGCAGAGCATTTCTTTAGTACTATAGAACGGATAAGATCAGGCCCACATGCTTTGGAGATGTCAGCTTTTTTTAATGATATCCCGGATATGGGAAGGGGTGATGATCAGATCATCAAGTGTATCTTCTCTCCGCAATGGGAAATTCGCGAGGAAGTGAGTTATAGAGTCCCAGGTGGAGTTCAAGGTGAACCGCTAAGCAAGTAGTTCATAATTTTCAGTTTCCGTGCAAACGATATCATGATGGTTGGAAGGGGGGATTGTTGATTGCTCATTATTCACCACACTATTATCATTTTTTTAGAAATCGCGAGTAGAATATCTGCGACTCAATGCGTTTTCTTGTCATCTCGGTATACCTATCCTTAGCTGCGGCTATTACACTCTTAGAATGGTTTCTAGATGCTACAAATGTATGCCTATTTGTAATTGATTTATGGCGGTCGAATCGGCAGAATGCTTGCCGTCTACGAGCAATAGAAGCTGCACAAGTCGAAGTGACTCATTGGGGATAGTGATACTTACTATAGAATGTCCGCGTTGGGACACGTACTTCTATGCTTACTTTGACACATTTGCGCACTAGTTAGCAGAAAGAGAGGAAAATCACTCTATGGGGCGTCTCTGATGCAATCTGATGGATTCTCAATCAGCCCGTTCGTAGTATCTTGCCATTTTGAGTAACAGCTGTTCAGATTGGGGTCGAGAGTTTAGGGGGATATCAACAATTATTACTAAGTAATCAGCGTTCCCGAGTGGGCTATAGGCATTAGTCACACAAGCATCCAACTGAGTAGTCAAGAATAGGTCAAGAAGTGAGGTTTGCTGGTCTTCACAATCAGAGAAGCTGGTCATGGAAGTGAGTGTAAAATGAAGTGTACAATACAGAATCGTGCTTATACCAGTTGTGTCTGTTTTGCTCAAGAATACAAGTCAATTACGACGGTGAACATTAAAATCCTCAAATACATGTATTTGAGCGCTCAGATCTAATATAAGTGCTGTATCTATACTATAAGAGACAGAATCTAGCAGAGTACAGTCTTGGGTCAAAGGAGAACGGTAGATGAAATATAAGTAACAAACGCTGTGTTATAAAGTCAATCCTAAGCATATGTAGGCTTTATCATCTGATTTTAGATTATGTTCTCTAGTCAGGGAGCAAGTGTTTCGAATATAAACTCCGAGTCCGTGCATATGTGTGTCAGAGTCGTTATGGCAAAGTGGCAGGACTCAGTCATGTCAAAACGATTAGTAAAGCATTAAGAGTTAAGGTTAGTTTCAGTTAGTACTAGGATATCCGGGGAGTTTACTTGGAGGAAAGATTCTACGACATTAATGTTTGTTCTAAGCCCTTGATTATTTGTGAACATAAGCCTCAAGAGGTGAGGCGAATTGGTTGTTTTTTCAGGTGGGCGTTTGTAATGTTATTTTTAACTATCTAGATATAATGGGTGAGGAAAAATAGGTGTTTGTTTGATGCCAGTAAGCCCACGGAAGTAGACCATTAGCCGAGTTCATATATATGGGGAAAAGCTCACCGGAGATAAATGCAGGTTTCTTTTTCCATGCGCGACATGGCCTTACACTTCCCCTATATTATACAACTGTGGATAGAACATCCTCTCTTAGCTCTACCTAAGAGTAAGGACTTCTGTAGTACCAGTCGGAAACACTAGCTAAACAAGCTGTCAAACCTGTACTCATAACCTATCAGACCAAGAGCGGCTCAGTATATTCATGTGAAGCTAAATGACAAGAAATTGTCTCCAATTTTCCAAGATAAAAAGAGAGATAAATGGGACGGTATTCATTGTCCTAGTCACGAAACAAGGTCAAACACTTGGTGTTTTTAAAGCATCTCTGTGAAGGTACCCCTTGCCTCTGACTAATAGACAAAGAAGGAGTGCAATGTCGGGCGATAGGCAGCGCCTCTCTACTCCTTAAGCAATTTTAGGTTTGCAAACCAGATATTTTTGTTCGAGTCATAGGAAGGTTTGTCAACCAGGAATAAAGAGGCCTACCACACCCAGTGGTTTGGTGCCATGACGTTTGAAGTTAGTACACAGGTTTTATATCAAAGTTTTCTTTCTAGATGGATGATCTGACTGGATCTACGGATCCATCTCTCCGAGAGGGGTAATACCGCGCCTGGGTACAATCCTAGGTATTTATGAGTCCCGCATCACAGGAGAAAAACATCAAAGTTTCTACTTAGAAAATTTTTCCTGTTTATTTCAGTTAAAATTGACACATCTTTTAGTAAGGATTTTCACACTGTCGACACAGGTCATTTAGAGGCCTGGAGAGGTGGTAGCAGGAGGGTAGCATTCAATGTTTATAATTTGATTTTTTTTGCTTGTGAGCTAATTAGCACTGAAATTATCGGTTTTCAAAACTAATGAATTACAAGCTATTAATAAAGTATGCATCTATATATATAATGAATAAAATAAAGAACAAGAATTATAATATAATCTATGGAAGTCGACAGAAACGTTTAAAATTAACTTACAGTTAAAAATGGACACATGTTGATTCTAAGAGAAGGCTATTTTTAAGTAAGGATTTTACCACTGTCGGCGCAGGTAATTTATAGGCCAGGAAAGGGAGGGTAGCAGGATATATTTTAAGTTAAAGTGGCCGTCGCCCTTTTTAGCGTTAATATATTAGCTATCAGAGAAACGATCGTCAAGGACATTGTCGTCTCTGACGCCAGCCCTCAATAACATGTGTTTTTAAACCGAATAGGAAATTTCCAAGATTGACCGAAAAATATAGTTACCTTTATTGAACGTCCTAAACGCAATCCGCACGAATCCGCAAATTACGATATTCTGTCTGAATGAATTCTGCTCCATTGGAATTGTGTTTAACCGATATATTAAGGTACTCTTGGTAAGTACCACAGGAAGGTTGTTAACGTTTCTAATAAAAATGGTGCTATTAATTCGACAGAGGTTGGACACGTTACATCGAATTAGCAGTCCGTGTCTGTATCAACTTACTCACGAAATACTCACAATACGTCCTGTATTTACAATAATAAAGGCATCCTAAATGGTGAATTATGCAGCGTAATGTTTGTTCACATTACATTTAAATGTCTGCATGTTAGTACAGTCGGGGAAACAGGGAGCAAGGAGGAAATTCCAAAGGCAAGCAGTTCGAGAAAAGAAGCTATTAGAGTGAAAAGCTTTTCGACCTCTGGGGATCTCTATAGTGAAGGGGTGAGATTTTGCTGACTGTAGCTTGGTAGGAAGTATTTACGTTGAGGGGGACACAAGTGCAGCAAGTTCGTCTAAGAAAGAAACTTTGGCAATAGAAGTTCTGTTTCGTTGTAAGTACACAGAGAGAAAAAAGTTCTTTGCCGTGGTTGTAGTAGACGAGTTCATGCTATTCACCAAACGTTCATCGGTTTTCTCACTTTCTGTTGGTTTAGTTTTTTGCACGCAATGCTTCTATCACCATCTCGAACTGACGCCATTCAAACGTCCGTACTAAAAAAAGTCGTGCTAAAAGAATGACTACAAACAAAAACGAACATTTGCACCAGTAGTAAAATATATTTCAGACGAGTAAATGTGTTAAAAACCCTTTAATAATTAATAATTGCACTCATACAGCATGTCTGCCATTTATAAATGACTAGCAGGGGTACCCGGCGTTGCCCGGGGCTCTCCCTCCTCCTCCTCTCCTCAAGCAAAATAGGATATTGAGCACTTTTTTCCCGGACAACGCCGAAGCCTCTGGGTCCTAAATTGACGAAGCCCCCCTCCCCGGTGCTGGGTCCTATACTGTAAAAGCACCCCCGGTGCTGGGGCCTATACTGTAGAAGCGCCCCGGTGGCTATACTGCAGAAGCACCCCCCCGTGCCTGTACTGCAGAAGCCTCTGGATCTTATACTGTAGAAGCACCCCCGGTGCCTATACTGCATAAACACCCATGGTCCCTATTCTGTAGAAGCATTCGGGTCCTATATTGTAGAAGCACCTCTGGTGCTGGGTCATACACTGTAGAAGCACCCCTGGTCCCTATACTGGAGAAGCACCCATGGTCCTTTTTCTGCAGAAACCTCTATGTTCTAATATTGTAGAAGCACCCCCGGTACTGGGTCCTATACTGTAGAAGCACCTCTGGTCCCTATACTGTAGAAGCACCTCTGGTCCCTATACTGTAGAAGCACCCATGGTCCCTATTCTGCAGAAGCCTTCGGGTCCAATATTGTAGAAGCACCCCCGGTTCTGGGTCTTTTTTATACATATATAGAGTGGTTATGACCCAACGGGTCACTGGTAACACATACTGGTTAAATTCTTTTTTCTTTTTTATACATATATAGAGTGATTATGACCCAACGGGTCACTGTAAACGTGTACTTGTCAAATTCTTCTTTTTTTCTTTTTTTATACATATATAGAGTGGTTATGACTCAACGGGTCACTGTAAACGTGTACTTGTTAAATTATTCTTTTTTTCTTTTTTTATACATATATAGAGTGGTTCTGACCCAACGGGTCACTGTAAACGTGTACTTGTCAAATTCCTCTTGTTTTCTTGTTTCATCACTATAAAATATAATGAAAAATAACTGAAAAGCCTCCCCCCCTCCCCGATGAAATATGCCCCATGGACCCCTAAGAGGTGGGTTTATAGATTCGGGAATACTCTCATCATCTTACTCTGTATGTTATGTATAAAAATATGTTGAAGTAAAATAAGTTTTGAAGAGAAAAAAAAATTCAAAACCTATAACGATGACGTCATATACCTATTACTGTGACGTCACGTGCACAAGAATAAGTTGGTTGAAAACAAAATTATTATTACATAATTACATTGGCTGATTTCCAAATTACTAGTGAATAACATTAGAAAAGTTTGAAAAAACCAGACCCGCTGCCGAAGACTGGCCCCGTTGACCCCCAGCAACATGTTTTTTTGTTGTCATTTTGAGATATTATGATCCCAGGTGTTGTACGGTGCTGAAGATATCAACTTTTTGACATGTCGCCGCGTAGTTTTTGAGGAGAAGCTGGCCATACAAACAGACAGACAGACATACAGACAACTGGCCTTTATAGAGGAGATGCCATTTCAACGTACAACGGGGTAAACTATATTTATGACTAAGGCCGCATTACAATATTGACATTTGTTTGTACTGATTAGTCACCGCTTATCAAGGGTTAAAAGGATTGTTGGTTTGACGATGATCGCTGTCACAAGAGGATTGGAAACAGTGAGTGGGATGAGCGGAAGATTAATTAAGAGGACTTGATTTTGAAAGAGAACAGCTCGACAAGTATTTGTTTGCATAAAACTTGAAGACGACCATGCTTTAGTTGGTTGGGAAGTACACGGATTCAAAAATGATTAAGTCTGTGAAAGTTGGCTGATGATTCTACCGTCTAAATACCATTTCCGTGGCCCTTAATTGTCGGACTGAGGTATTATCTCTTAGGTAGTCCTAGGAGGTCCACCCACCCAGACCTTACCTCCCCTCTTTGGGAAGTGGTTGGTTTACTGACAATTACTTGAGGCGCCCTATACCGGGGAATGCCGACGGGGCAGCCCAGGCTATTTTAAGAAACTAGCCTGGCTGTTCCGCTAGGGCGCTGGCTTTCTCCCCACTTTCCGGCCTTGTGCCACACCTTCCTTCCGTGGGAAGGAAGTAAATAAAGCAGACTCCTGGTATCTTGTTCCACAGATGAGATGTTCTAGGAAATAAACTTTGTTCATGGAAATTCCATTTGGTTTTTGATACAGCTTGTAAAGCTAATACCCGTCGGGTTTTCAATATAGGTTCGATTTTGGTTTATCGTATTACGGCATATAAACCACCCGAAATAAAATCCCTATTATTTCATTAGGTGAGTTCTTTGTATTACGTTATATAACAACTTTTTGGGGTAATTTTATGTATAAACACAATACCTCTCTATCGATTGGTGTTACCGTGGTGAGAATTGCTTTTTATATGTATTTTATAGATACTAGTAAAACTATGTTACCAGAGGGTAGTAATACACTACTATACAGGCGACGAATGAGTAGTTATATACTAACAAAAATATGCAACCTTTGATATATCACTACTCCCTCTAAAAGGAAGACAGTGTATAGTATCATGACCACAGCATATACTACATTACCCCTCCTCCAACAAAAAATAGGACATAATGATAGGAAGATTGGTATCATGACGAATGAACATATACTACATTGCCTCCAACCTTCCAAAACAAGAGGGGTAATGTCTGTGAAGATACTTTCATGACAACACAACAGCTACTACATTAATCTCCAAAAGAGGAGGTAATACTTGGGATTAATGTATCTTGAGAACAGAACAGATGCTACATTACCCTCCTTAATTGAGGATTGGAAGATAATACATAAGTCTGAACAAATCTAGTAGACTAAATTAAGCATAAAACGATAGTACAATAGTACATTAATAGAAGGAATAGTATGGTTTCGGCTTCAGACTGGCAGATAAAATATCTCCATGATATATATATATATATATATATATATATATATATTATAATATAATATAATATGTTATAAAGTTATTTATTTCAATTATATATATATATATATATATATATATATATATATATATATATATATATCTATTAATAATGGAGTTAATGTATCTGTCTGTCTGTCTGTCTGAAGCCGAAACTCCAGTATGACTATTTTACTGAAATTAATCTTTTTGAAATTCTTTATATACTGTCACTAAAAGTCGCTTAGACACCAGATGGGTTTTGCTATTAACATAACTCATTCTTTTAAACCTTCAATTAAATTAATATTTACAAATATACACTTATAACTGCTGTTATCAAATTTACATATGTATTTACAATATTTTCCGATGAGGTTATATTAATAAACATTATTCATACAATTAATTACAGTCATTTTCATCATAATCGGCGTGTTTTCTAAACCATTTCAATGCGAGTACTGTTAAAATTGCAAAGTCATTGGGTGTTTAATAAGTGGCGTCCTCCCTCCCTCCGGTAATTAAATATGGCGATCCGATTAAGCAGTAGTGTCCTCCCTCCCTCCGGTAATTATATATGGCGATCTGATTAAGCAGACGAGTGGCTTTTTAATCAGTAGTGTCCTCCCTCCCTCCGGTAATTATATATGGCGATCTGATTAAGCAGCCGATTGGCTTTTTAATCCATAGTGTCCTCCCTCCCTCCGGTAATTAAATATTGCGATCTGATTAAGCAGACGATTGGCTTTTTAATCAGTAGTGTCCTCCCTCCCTCCGGTAATTAAATATGGCGATCTGATTAAGCAGGCGATTGGCTGTTTAATCAGTAGTGCCCTCCCTCCCTCCGGTAATTACATATGGCGATCTGATTAAGCAGGCGATTGGCTGTTTAATCAGTGGTGTCCTCCCTCCCTCCGGTAATTAAATATGTCGATCTGATAAGCAGCCGATTGGCTGTTTAATCAGTAGCCCCTCCCTCCCTCCGGTAATTAAATATAGCGATCTGATTAAGCAGCCCATTGGCTGTTTAATCAGTAGTGCCCTCTCTCCCTCCGGTAATTAAATATGGCGATCTGATTAAGTAGCCGATTGGCTGTTTAATCAGTGGTGCCCTTCCTCCCTCCGGTAATTAAATATGGCGATCTGATTAAGCAGGCGATTGGCTGTTTAATCAGTAGTGCCCTCCCCCCTCCGGTAATTACATATGGCGATCTGATTAAGCAGCCGATTGGCTGTTTAATCAGTGGTGTCCTCCCTCCCTCCGGTAATTAAATATGTCGATCTGATAAGCAGCCGATTGGCTGTTTAATCAGTAGCCCCTCCCTCCCTCCGGTAATTAAATATGGCGATCTGATTAAGCAGCCCATTGGCTGTTTAATCAGTAGTGCCCTCCCTCCCTCCGGTAATTAAATATGGCGATCTGATTAAGTAGCCGATTGGCTGTTTAATCAGTGGTGCCCTCCCTCCCTCCGGTAATTAAATATGGCGATCTGATTAAGCAGCCTAATGGCTGTTTAATCAGTAGTGCCCTCCCCCCCTCCGGTAATTACATATGGCGATCTGATTAAGCAGCCGATTGGCTGTTTAATCAGTGGTGTCCTCCCTCCCTCCGGTAATTAAATATGGCGATCTGATTAAGCAGACGATTGGCTTTTTAATCAGTGGTGTCCTTCCTCCCTCCGGTAATTAAATATGGCGATCTGATTAAGCAGCCGATTGGCTGTTTAATCAGTAGTGTCCTCCCTCTCTCCGGTAATTAAATATGGCGATCTGATTAAGCAGACGATTGGCTGTTGAATCAGTATGCCCTCCCTCCCTCCGGTAATTAAATATGGCGATCTGATTAAGCAGCCGACGTTAATCTGGCACGTTAAACATGTAAACAACAATGCTGGCAAACACCGTGCTCAGTTTTCCATTTTTAAAACCGTCCTAAGTTTGTTTATTCTTAGCCATTATGTTTTAAAACACAAATTTATTAAATCAAATTGTTTAATTAAAATAATAATTGATTTAAAAATTACTATATAAAAACGCGCGTGCGAAAGAACACACCCACACACAGTCTAGGTAAACTTTTTCTTTCTGAGAGTTAAAATTTTTTCCCTGTTTACTGTATTTGATTTCTTAATACTTTCATATCCAATATTATCATTTTTTCACGACCTCAACAGAATTTATGATTCCATGTTTTATTTATTAAAAAAAAGATGTGATTTTTTTTCTTTAATGTCAACAAAATAAACTAACACATTGTACTGGAAAACTATACAACTGATTGTAGAATCAAATTGTTTAATTAAAAAAATGTACACACACACGCACACACACACGCACACACGCGCACGCGTTCACTGTATTTGATTTTTTGGTGCCTTTTCATTTTAGGACCCACGCTAACTTTGACCCCGTCGTTACAGTTAGGGTTAGGTTTGTTTTTTTCTCCTTTTTAATTAAACATATTTACATGTATAGGAGGGGGGAAGACAAAAAAATTGGGGGAAGGCGGTCAAAAATTTTTTTTTTTCTTTCTAAACTAAAAAATAGTCTAATGACTGGTAATATAAAAAAATTGAGGGGGGGTACAAAAAAAATTTACTTTCTTTTTAAACTACAAGTCTTTCTATTTATAGTCGAGGGTACAACAAAAATCGGGGTAGAGTCGAATTTTTTTTTTCTTTATTTTCAACTAAAAATATTCTTGGTCATAAACACAGAAAATCAATGTCTAACCACCACAGAAATATGACTGGGGCTCCATTGGCTTACGCGTGAGCCTTCATTTCTGATGCGGCAGCCTAGCAAAAATATGCGACCGAAGGGAGCATATATTTGCTAGTATATATAATTGAAATAAATAACTTTATAACATATTATTTATATCAGTTCCATGAATTACACATCAACGATATTTTTGGTGTGCGATTGTTTCCATGACGAAAGTATTTTATTGATTTCAAGTTGTCTCTTCAATAAGAATCCATTCATCTTAGACACGATCGTACGCCCAAAATATTGTTGATGTTGAATTCCTGTAACCGATATAAATAATATGTCATAAATTGATTTATTTCAATTTACTATATGATAGCTCTGTTTGATCAAATAGGTTAAAACATTGAGCTGATATGATACCTGCAGTATTTGTGAGTATATAATGTTCTAAATTTGACTTAACTGCACTTATATCTTTAAAGTTAAGTTAATAAGGGTTAATTTTATACTATTTAAGTATGTACATGCGACTTATCTGATCCTATGTCCCCCTTCCCCTCTCTTTCTCTCTCTCTCTCTCTCTCTCTCTCTCTCTCTCTCTCTCTCTATATATATATATATATATATATATATATATATATATATATCTCTCTATATATATATATATATATATATATATAAAATACGAGTACTAGCAATAAATATAGCATTAGTATTATTCACCCTGTTGCATGAAATAGATATTACAATTTATGATGAGAATTTCAATAGTTTAGGATTTTGCAGAACACATACATATTATTTATACTCACGTGCGCGCACCGTCCCGTAAAAAATGTAATACTTAATATAACTCAAGTGGAACAGTTCTTTCATTTATTACATTTTTTTGTATCTAACTTATTTTAAAAAAATCATGACACGTTGCCCGTACATAAAATCGTACCTATATATACGTAAAAATTTATATATATATATATATATATATATATATATATATATATATATATATATATATATATAATTATTTATGAATAAATATTATTTTCAAAATGAACACATATACACATGTGTTTCATGCCAAACCTGCGATCTTCAGTATGGGAGGAGACACTCCCTGCCGCCGGTCACATTGTTCGAATCCCAATACGAAAGTCAGTAGCCAAGGCGTGCACCAATGCTCCAACGCTCATTGTCTAGAAATGAGGAGTACATTAACATCTAAATAACAAACACGGCGGCTATCCAGCAATCAGTCGAGAGAGAGTTATGCATTACGCAGAATAATGGCTTGTTGTCAACTTAACTAAAAGTGCTGAATCTTGTGAGCTCTCTCCCTCTCTCTCTCTCTCTCTCTCTCTCTCTCTCTCTATATATATATATATATATATATATATATATATATATATATATGTGTGTGTGTGTCTGTGTGTGTGTGTGTTGTCTTCCAAAATTTAATATGAAATTATTTGCTTGTTATCCAGTTAAAACATGAAATGTATTACAAATATATATACATGTCACTTCGTTTCACTAGACGTCCACGGTCGAGGTTTAAGGACACCGTCCGTTTGACACTATTTTTATATTAAACACTATTCAACACTATTTTGTCAGTATTTTTGTGAGTACCACAGCCAAACGCGCGTACTTTCATTCTTATTTATTTAGATATAATTTGTCTTTTTCTCTCCAGAGACAATGGCCACCCTCTGAAATGGTGCCAACACGATTCCGAGTTCATAGTGAAAATCTCCAACTGCACTTCTCACCCAGAATTCTTTAAGTCTAGTGGCAAGGCGACATTTAATGGAGCTTGAAAGCACGCTGAGGAAATCGGAGACGGACTGGTGTAGTTTCAGAGCTAGACCTATTACTCTGCTAAGGCTTGACAGTCTAGTCTATCCTGCTATTCACACATAGCTAAGAATTAAATACTCCTCCTCCAGTTATAGATGAAATATAAGGAGAGTTCATCAGTTCGGGTGGTCTCTTCGCCAAGGAGACGTAAACATCGAGTATAATTTAAGAAAAAGCGTAACATTGAAGAATATATAAAAAAGTTTCCATTCGGAAAGCATCGTATAATTGAAGAGCTGCCATTTCAGAACAGCATATATACGCGCACATTGACCTTTTATTGGTATTTCAAGCAATGACACGCGAAAAATATATAGAATCGATAATATAAAAATGTTTAAAATATTGTTGTCAAGGCCAAATCAGATATCAATTTTAAGCAAAACAATTATATATATATATATATATATATATATATATATATATATATATATATATATATATATATATATATATATATATATATAAAATATGTTATGGAATGAATTGTCAAAAGCTAAAAATGCTACGAATTGAAGTTTCCTGATATTTAATTGGCTGTGAAATCGAGTAAAAAATAAATCATAACATTTGAAAGAGAAAAAAAATGATAATAATCATTTTACGCAGTTAAAGAAAACTTTATATTTATATTAACTAGCAAAAGTATGCAACCAAAAGAAAGATAGCAGGTGGTGATGTCTGGTAGGATTGTATCATGACGAACGGACATATACTACACTACGCCTCAAAGAAGAAGGTAATGCTTGGGAGATGGTCTCATTACAAAAAACATATAATGCACCCCCTTAAAAACAGAATAGAATTAATGCTTGGTAAGATGGTATTATGAGAACAGAACAGATAATACTCTACCCCCCCCCCCCCCCCAAAAAAAAATTAGTTAAGGCCTGGTATCATAACAACAGTGCATGTACAGCACTACCCCCCAAAAGTGCTTCATCTTGCGAGAGCTATATATATATATATATATATATATAGTTAGATCACCTAAGTCTAGCGACATTGAACCTGTCTAGTACAAGATGGGTGACCATTCAGGAATATCACGCGGCGCTGTATGTTAAAGGGGAAATGGAATCTATGCCTAGCTATGGCAAATAGCGTCGAGCATCCGCAGTGCCTAACATAGTGAATAGGGCATACATCTAAAATGACAGACACCAATAAGGTGGTAGGAAACGAGGGAGGGGTACCCCCTCCAGTAGTAATCAAAAACACTGATGATGATGATGATGATGATGATGATGATGATGATTTTGGCTTCAGACAGACAGATACCAAATCACCATTAGTAATAGATGTGACCACCGTCGTATCACTGTAAACTGGTACCATTTAACGTAGCAGGCCCTTATTACTTCTTTAAAGTGACTAAATAGACATATATAGCATTGCCGCTTATTTATTTCTTAAGGGATCTTAACGTTAGTTTGTACCTTAACGTACCTTCAAATCTCCCTATTGCAATCCCGATTGAAATTATTATGTTTAATGTGGCCCTTGTCATCTGATGGGAATTCTAAATATGAATGTAATGTACTTCAAATGGTTATTCGTGACGTTGATTGCTATGGTTATGTGTCATGTACCCATTATTTTCGTTGAGGGGATTCGCTTCTAACTCCCCAAGATGCCACGTATCAAAACAGAGTGAAAATCGACACTTACTCGGTGTCGTCCTTCGGTAGTCGGCCATCTATCACTTAGAGGATTTTTTCGCTAGCATATTAGGATACAAGGATTTGACGTTGCTTAACTTTTATTGCTTACCTTAACACGCTTTTCTTTATGTTCAGCAGGCTCCACAACCGAGCTCGATATGGGGAGTAAATCCCAAGAGGTTATCCCTGGTCGAAATCAAATTAGCCTCTTCCGGTTTCCAATTAAACCACAGTATTTATCAAAAGCTGTTTTTATTTTGCACAAAACAAATGTTTATTTTGATAATTTACTATATCATATCCTGCCAAAACAACACGGCCTTGAATTATAAGTTCGACAAACTCCCACATTTGCTAACATTATTTGGTGTATCGTACTTATCGTGTTACATATTGTTACAACTAATCACACTACGCAACAAATAAACGTTATATTATTGTTGCCCCTTTCGGGATCTACTGCACATTCATTGTATAACGAATGCCAAATTTACAATGTATGCGTATCCGTTTTATAGGTAATCAGTATTTCTTGTATATATATATATATATATATATATATATATATATATATATATACAAGCTCGCTTTGCCAGCTTGCAATCGTTCCGCGGAGTTCGCTAGTTAAAATACTTGAAGGCAAAATGTCACATAGTAAATATTTCACTCATGAGTTTGTTGTAAACACAAGACAAACACTTTCACATTTATTCATGTAAATAAAAATTAACATTGGGGTAATTCTGATACGGATTTATTTATCTTTTAAATAAGACCGATCAGAAATAAAAAGAAAGAAGAAATCAATTCGCCAGAGCGATGGTGTGTATATCTGTTTTCTTTTTTTAACTTACAATTTTTCATTGAGTTTAAAAGCAATAAAATTGTGGCGTTTGTTTCTAACGAGATAGAGGAGTCAATCACTATCTCCCTTTTCTCTTTGTAGCGTCGCTAACGATATATATATATATATATATATATATATATATATAGAGAGAGAGAGAGAGAGAGAGAGAAAGAGAGAGATAGAGAGAGAGAGAGGGAGAGAGAGGGATATATATATATATATATATAGAGAGAGAGAGAGAGAGAGAGGGAGAGGGAGAAAGAGAGTGCGGTCAGTTATCCCTCCCCTTTCTGAACTCTTGCTTATGCCTCGTATATTTTTATTTCTAATTAGTTTAATTTAAATTACCTCCCCTGAAAATTAATCGGTAAATATTTTAAGAAAGGTTTAATAATTTATCCTTTTTGTATTAAATCACTTTAGTTAATTACTCTTAATATCTGCTAAACTATTGCATATATATGGGAAAGATATGCCAATAAAATGACGAATAATTATGCAAGATGTGTCTATGAGCCGTTGATCTCTACGATATATAGAGTATTTAAAACAAATTTGGAATTTAAAAATATTTACGAGAAACTTTTTTTAAGTTCTGACTGATAACATTTTTATCTTTTCCCATTATTTATGAAAACATTTTGGCATTTCCAAATCGTTTTCATACGTATTCAATTATGTATATATATATATATATTTTTTCTTGTAAAGCTAGTTCTCTCTGTGCTGTTGGTCTTATCCCCACTATACTCCTTCCTTTACTACACCCCCTATTTCCTTCTTATTCCTGTTTCTTTCCCCATAATAGTTTTTTATAAGGTGTTTTTTTCTCCCCCCCCAATTATCTTTGTCCATAGCTTCCCCTATACTCTCCTCCTACCCTCTTACCTTGCACATCCTATTGCAAGATGTTTTCCTAAAAAACCTTTGTAAAAAATAACCTTGATCCTATTCAACCTTTATTTTCTAATTTTATTTTATTTCTATTTTTATTTTTTATGTTGTTTTTAATTTTAATTTTAATTTTAATTTCAATTATTTTATTTCTTTATTTTTATTTTGTATTTTTCATTTTTTACTTTTATTTTTATTTTTATTCTGTATTTTATTATTTTATTTTTAATTATTTTTATTTTTATTCTTTTACTTTTTATTTATTTATTTATATTTTTAACCTTATTCTTCTTATTATTCATTTTTTATTATTTAATTTCTGTTTTTATTTCTATTCTAGTTTTTCACTACCCCTCTGACAAAAGACATTGTAACTTTAATTAATTTATTGCATAAGTGTAATGAGTAAATCTATGGAAAGTATTGGGTTATTTCTTTTATATGTACCGGTGGGTTGGTTTATAGGTACCATTGTGTTTTTCCCATAATATATAACATATAAACCGGGACTCTTTCTCTCAGTGGATGTTTCTCTACAACGAGTTTTTTTGTTTTTACTTTGATTTTCTGTAAAACGTGTTGCTAAAGGCGCTGATGAAGACGTTTTGGATTAGCTTTATCAATTTATAAAATAAAATAAAGTATTTCAAATCTGTTTTGGAAACGATTGTACTCCATACTGGACTTGATGTTTTAATTTTTGGAACAATTGTAATGTTTTAATTCATTGAATGTTTTATATATATATATATATATATATATATATATATATATATATAACAAATTACGGAGGCCAAAACCATGCATGCTTATGTTTGTATGTTTGTGTCGCTTTGGACGGCTTTTGCTTGCTGCTGTTCACTTGGATGACGGCCGATTTGACTCTGGAGTAAATGGCTAATCCGTGTTTAATCCATTGTCACATAATGATGCAAAACTTTTTTGTTGCGTTGAAACAGTTATAAACAACGCTCTGAATTGATGACGCGTTGATCTTTTTGATCGACTGTTTTTGATCGACTGTGAGCAACGTGCACCCACTTTGCACACAGCTTTCTCGTAACTATATATTATTCCATCATATATTCTATATATTATTCCATCAGTCAGTTCAATAAAAGATGATAGCTTTGAATGTTCTTTAGAAACAGCAAATTAAATATTTAAAATATTCAAAATACAGAATGAACAAATAAGGAAAAATATATAGTCTTCTACAGACAGTGAGTTCCCTGCTTTAGAACTCATCAGTGTTTCTAGACGTATCAAGGGTATCAATCATGAGATTCGAAATCCGTACGCCAGATCACTTCCAACCGTAACCACTGGGGATATCGGATGTCTTACTATCTGAGTTAACCAACCCACTAGATGGGTCGATGGCATTATATCACGGAAATGAGTTTGTATGTATTTGTTTCTATAGATGTCCGTATGTGTAATTGTATGTGTATGTATTTCATTATGTACTATGAACACAGTGTCTGTTGGTTGTTTGAAGAATGCACTTCGGCTTAAATGTAACCACATATTCCTGGTTATTATTCAATGTCCCGGGAATCATACTTTCTCCTCTTTTGTTGAAGATCGATAATTTGAAATTTATGATCTAAATTGCATCAGTCAATGAGATCGCAGCATAATAGTTAGATAGGTCCTAAGATTGAGTACTGTTGCTACATCTGGGGGGAGGTGTCGTTCAGAGCACTCCTTGTTGCCTAGACAGATTACAAAATCGACTTAGAAATCTAGTGGGGCGATCTCTTCTCTTTCCAACAGCCCTTTACCTCACAGAAGAGATATTGCTCGTATTTCTCTACTCTATCGGTATTTTCATAGTAGGTGCTTGCCGTAGCTCCTAACTGAGGTTCTCCTGTAAAACATTCACAGCAAAAACTTGTCAATCTACAAACACTGTAAAAATATTTTTTCTTTCTGTGTAAACTAATCGGAACTTCCATAAACAGAGTTTATTTCCAAGAATGTCTCATTTGTGGAATACAATACCAGGCAGTTGCTTTCCAGATGACTACAACATTGGCGTTTTCAAGACCAATTTTAACGAATTCTTGTCAAGCCATCATCTTAAATAATCAAATTATGCCTATTTTGATCCATTGTTTCGAATCCTAACAATCTGTTGCGCATCGTCAAACTTATATTTTAACATTTTTTACTAACAGTTACTTTCGAGTGGCTTTCATAAACGGTGATACATTGGTATTTAAAAAAATTCCAACTGAAAAATCTTAATTATTGTTAATAACTTGTCGAAACCTTGACATGTTGATGTCAGTAAAATAAATTAGAGGCTTTTGACTATCAACCGATAAGTTCCCAGTTTTCTTTTAATGAATTATCAAAATTTCTTTGTAAATACAAAATTATATTTGAACAAAATTGATTTCAAAGATTTACTTGGCTTTAAAAGATATTTAGAGCATCATAACTATGGAGTTCATGGTAAAATAGAAATCATCCCCTTCACCATCCATGGCCGCTGTATCTGAAATCGGAAATTGCGAACGAGTGTTAATAAACAAATCTCTAATTATATTTAAGGCGGGATTCTTTTAGCAGATAATTTTTTTCAACAGTTTGTTTAATTATTTGTAATTGAACATTGTTTTTATTTTGTTGAATTTTAAAAATATGTTTAAACAAATAATTAAATCAAACTTTTTAATAATTGGAATGTTTTTTTTTGTATTTTGAAATATTTTTAAATAATTTAATTATTAATTATTAAGTAAATATAATTATATAACACACCATTATGAGCAAATAACAAATTCAAACTGTTTTTATAAATGATAAAAATTCTGCCTAAGACCGATTCGAAATTTTCGATTAAGATGCGGCGGCCATGGTGATATAGATACTTTCTATTTTACCAAATCTATATATATATATAAATGTTGGTTTGTTATAAGGACTACATACCATAAGCAATGATGGCATTATAGATGAAACTAATTGTCTTTTTCCACTCTGAATTTTCACAGTATACTAAAAAAAAGAGACACCAGTGTCGCCAATATATATCATACAGTTGGTGAAATATGTGAAAGACGCTCCAATTTTTATGACTAAGAATATTTATTTACGTCTTATGTAGAAGGTTAGACACAAGGTCAGGTGGGTTTTAGAAAGTCAGCACACTAGGCGAAGTGCACTCTTGCCTACAAAAATGCTTGAGCAGCCCCGGTAGGTGCGTCTCATGCGATCAGCAATAAATTAATTTCTTCTCAGAGAGAAGGTAAAGCCCAGGCGGGTGGACTTCCAACGACTTAACAGAACCATACCCCAGACCGACAGCTACAAAACCATGGTCGGAATGATTGTCAAAGACGTGTCCCGGACCGGTACGAACACCACCTGCTAAAGCTGTGCTATGGCAAACTATAGATATATCTGAAACAAAAAAATACAGATGTTGCTGAAATATGGTTAATTATCCATCTGGTACTAACAAAAAATAGGCGCTAATGGGTTAATCATTAAAAGTTTTGTGTGGGTTGTTGGTATGGTTTAGATTCTTGGTGGAGATAGACATTTTGTAATAACGTCGCTATTCATCTGACTAAGCTTGCTTAAGATGAAGAAGAAAAGGGCCACCAGAGTTTCAGTTTAAAAGACAAACATATCTACAATCAAATCAACTTTATTTTACAGTTTCGTCAAACAAAATAGGAGCCAGGAGTTAGTAACACAAGAACATAAGACAGGTTAGTTCGACCGGCAAATATTGACTATAGAAAGAGAATTAAGTTTCAGAGTTCTATCGCGTCTTTCCTCGCCATGACAAAAGACGAAAAGAGGTTACAGCGTCTGGTCTCCACGGCTTCTGTTTATATTTGCGCGCCAAATAGTTAGGGCGGAAACGGGAATAGGTGAGCATGCGCATTGTTCCACGTCTCTACGCAAGTCTGGGGAATTCTGCTCAGATCGCCTGTGTATTACTACGCGAGTTTGGACATGTTTGTTTTAGCGAACCGAACTAGGTACTTATTACTATGCAAAAGATTGCGTGTAAATACAAAAGAAAGTTATCAATCATGTAACTGCTAAAAGAAAAAACAAAAAAAACATAAATAAAATACAATAAAAAAGCATAGTTTACAATCACAGTGTTTTACCACCAAAAGATTATCTCCGCACTTTGCAACATTTTTCAACCAGCCTACAAAATGGCGAACGACTTTACAGGGTAAGCACACACCATTTTTGCCGTCGGCTACGCCGATCACAGATAAAGGAGAATAGATACTTTTAGTCAGTAGGCCACTTCCGAGATTCAATTATTGTTTTAAAGCCGAGAATTCTTACTGGATTACGTGGAAAATTAGCAGAGAACATATCTGTAACCGGCTAAATAGCGGGATGGATCACATTTCGTCTGCTCTTTCCGCCTGGTTGCTTTCGCCTGTATACTTTCATTGCCACGCGAGTCAATTGGTTTATTAGTGTTTTATCGTCGTTCGGAGCGAAAGCTTATCGGCCATTATGATAGACGCCATGTTGTGACCGGCTGGCTTATTGTGGAATGTCTCGCTGGCGGAAGACTATCGGTGTGTGCCCAATTACGTGGGAATAGGACGCGCGTGCGAACACGGGAGAATGAGAGAAAGAAAGAGAGAGAGAAGCGGGTGAGAAATGTAAAAACTGAGAAAGTATGGTTGATAAAGGGAGAATAATAATGAGCATATGGAAATAGAGTGGGCATTGTGATAAGAGAACATCAGGTAAAGAGAGAGAGAGAGAGAGAGAGACACATAGAGGCAGAACAATTATTAGAAATAGGAGGTGGAGGCAAAGAAAGAGAAAGAGAGGGGGATAGAGAGAGGAGGATAAAACATTAAAAATGATGGAAAATCATCTGTCATGTATATACAATATTAATGATTTTAAATATCTCTCTATTTATATAAAGTTAGGTATGTGTATATGTTAATTACAGGATTCATCCCTAAGGGTTCGTAATGTGGGCTACATTTAGTTTAATTTAGTTTCATGCAAAAAAGGCAAAGAGGGGGTAAAAACCCTTCGTGAAAATTCATATACCGACTTTTGCGAAATTTTAACAATAGGTATTAGACTTCAATTAATAAATAATCCCCAGTTTCTTTGAGTATTAAGAGGTTATTTTAGAGGGCATACCGTGGGCACAATATCCCATTTTACAATTCAAATATTTCAGATTTGCATTAAATTTTATATATAGTCATTAAACATCAATTAAAGAAGATTCCCTGAATTTCGATTTCTTCTTTAGACTCCTTACGCTTAAGCCTTAAATTTGAAACATTTTCTAGAATCAAAATGATGTAATGGATTTTGATAAACATTGGAATAAGGATTCTAGACATCATGTTTAATAGCATTATAATTTGATTTTAATCTTTGTAAGAAAACTTAAAAGTGGTGCAAAATCGTTTTGCTTCGATATCTAATACCTATTGTAAAAATTTAACAAAAATCAGAGGTATCTGAATTTTCACGATAGGCTTTCACCTCCTTTTTACTCCCTTTACATAGACTAAAACTAAATATAGACCACATTACGACCCCTACCACCTACTAGCTGTATTTCCAAAATTCATAATGATCGGTTAATTAATTGAGAAGTAAATCCTATACATACAAATATATAAACATGTACACGTACCCAACTAGTATTGTTTTTATATGAAAAAGACTATTCATTCCATATAACGTTTCAGTATAGTATATGCCTTCCACAGAAAACGTAAAGAGATGAAAATGATGTTTTCACACCGGAGATTGAATTACAAATGAATAAGAAATAAATAAAACGTTCTCACTAACATATTAACATTTAAGACATTTCATAAAAGCATACTTAACCCTTTCTGTTAAGTCACCTGACATCAATTCACCATTGCCCCATTTCTTCTTCGTCTTTCTTCTTTTCTATTTTTTTTAATCTTTCCTTTTGCCTCCTCTATCTATTATCTTTCCTTATTCATTCGTAATGCTATCTCTCTTGTGAAATCATCTGTTTTTTCTCTTGACTTTTGCAAATCTGAAGAAGTATGTAATATGCCGAAACTTCGTATAGTATGAATAAAGTCTCTTTTTCTGTTGTTTGAATGTTTGCAGATATACAAGATGCAGAGAGATATGCTTCTATATCCAATTTCAAGGGCCACGTATATGCAACATGTAAGCAAATCTGTTGTCTACATTGACGATGGCGATTTCGGCATTCCGAAACCTAGTTTTACTCACGCCCCGCCCCAAATCTGCCCCCCCCCGAAAACAATGTTCGTTTTACCGGTTCATCGGAATTCGCTTTTTGCTTTCACCTCTCTTTCCCCTGTCCCTATCCTCGTTCCAAATCTGAATTTTCCCTCTTCGAACTATGGTAATTTGGCGTGAGTAGAAAATGGAGACAAGCAGACTCTATTCCAGGCATTTCAAGAAGCGAAGAATTTCTGCTCTAATGAAGTATTGTGTTTGTCATTATAACACCTTCAAGTGTAAACATGCCAGCCCGAGCGGGAAATCATGTAAACTGATGGCAACTTCTTGAAAGACAAGTTCCGCGCAGACACGCACGCACGCACACACACACACACGCACCCCCCCACACACATATATATATATATATATATATATATATATATATATATATATATATATATATATATATATATATATATATATATATATATTAATTAAGTAACTAAAGAGGTTTATCTTTCACAGATCTGATAACCAGATGCTCATTTTTGGAGCGTATATGTATTTTTCTTTTCATTTTACTTCAGTATAAGTATTCAGAAGTCAATGGGGCCCTTCCTAAGGATAACACTTGATCTCTGTATGAGATACATAAATATTCGAGTGTTACCTCTAAAACGTTGGGTTAATAAAGAAGTGAAAAGCATTAATTTTCCTCTCCTAAATTTACTAGTTGACTATGTTGTAGAATATCTTTTTTGTGGTCTCTCGGTTTTACCGGATTCCAGGACAAAAATTCATCTAGTGTGGTGGAGTATCCAACTTTGTGCTGTCACTTGAAGAAACATCACTTGCATAAGGTGCACCATTCCTCGTATGAGCCAGTGTTAGTAGCCATACCTAGGGAATCTCATTTGGGCTTCGAATGCTATTTCATTTTGAATATTTGATCAGGGCTTTCTTGTCTGGGTAAATATCTTCATGTCACGTTGTCCTGACAAACCCCTGCACAAAGCGACATTATATGTGTATTTAGGAAGTATGTTTTAATTTAGGAAAATGTTATTAAATAACACGGTGTCTTTGTTTAATGAGACTTTTTACTTTATTTTTTCAATTTGTCGAATAGTCTATTTAATTTTTCGGTCAAATTGGTATACATAAGTTCCGTGGGTTTCTTTTTCACGTGTACTTTCGATTTGATTCAGCAAATCATCGTAAGGCGGGGTTAGTCTTGGTGTGTTTACAAGTGTGTTTTTACTGTTGCGTAATCACGTTCGTATGCAACATTTAAACATCGTAAATTACTAGACATAGCTGTAAACGCACCAAGCCTAACCCCAACCTGATGATTATTTGATAGATTAAAATCGAAAGTATTCGCGAAAAACATGGAACAAAAAACCCACGGAAGTTATATACAACAATTTAACCGAAATGCTACATTGACTATTCGAAAAATTAAAAAAAAAGTATCTTCAAACAAAGACATAACTTGTTATAGGATAAATGTACAAAATATCTGACCGAATCATCAATCATTAATAAAGCAATGGAAATATAGAGACTGAAACTGACATCTGGAAGACAACACCTAACTGAGGCAAGAATATATAGAGGCATTTTACAGGGAGACTCACTATCACCACTACTGTTTATCATCGCCACGATGCCACTCAACAGAAGGGCAACACCAGCTACAAATTTACAAACTATAATAAACCACTTCATGTATATGGATGGCGTGAAACTGTTTGTTGAAAACAAAAATAGAAATACTGATAAACACAACCAGAATATTCAGCCGGGACATTCGAATGGGATTTGGAATGGAAAACATGTACACTGCAAGAGATGGTCAAAGGAACACTGAAGAAAACAAAGAGCATGGAACTACCCAACCAAGAGAAGAGGGCATTTTGCTAATATGATAGCTATATATATATATATCTGGGAGTTGTGGAAGCAGATTCCATCATGTCAACAGAAAAATTTTTAAAAGAGAATACCTGATCGGGAAACTGTTAGAAACAGAATTAAGTAGTATCAATCTGATAAAATGAATAAATACCCGAGCAGTAAGATATGCTGAACTCTTCATAGGCTAGGCAAAAACAAACTCAGGCCCCTGAATCAGAATCATCGCTTCCGTTCTGAATCAAAATTGGTATAACCAACGATCACCAACCAGCTACAGATCAGGTGAAATAGAACAAAAAAATAAAAAGAACACACACGATTATAAGAGAACTGAAACTGCCAGAAATCCCGTAAACTGACCCAACCTCTAAAAATACACATGTGGCGGAAACAACTTAGTTTGGTATAATGCCAAATGAACGTAAAGTGTCAAAGAGGATAGCAAGACTGAGGAGGACGAACACCAACCAGATCTTTACTAGAACGATGCTGAGAGTACTGGAACCTGAGGTGGAGGTTATTGCCACTCACATTCCAGAGTAGACAAACGATTGTTGCCAGCGAGAAATCAATAGTCAGCAGTTGTTGCGATAACACAAAAACAATGTGTAATGGAGGCGGAGAGTGTTACAAATCTGTGGAAACGTGTTGTCACTCAAACTGCAGAGAACATCACTTGTTATTGTCCGTAAGTAATCACTGATAATTACTTGTGTGAAAACTCTTAGTGAGTAAATAATAATAATAGCGAGAAGCATAAACCGGAGCCAGTATTTGAAACTCAAAGGCATAAAATATAGATCAGACAGGAAAACAGTAAATGTGGACTCTTTGGACAAAGAGAGGAAACAGTAAACCACATCATAAGTGAATGCAGCAAGCCGGCCCAAAATAATTTAAAAGTAGATAAGAATGAATCGGGTTAGGGTTAGTGTTAGGGTAAGTGTTAGGGTTAGACAAGAAGAAATCGAAATCAAACGGAGGATAGACACCACCCAACACACGGCATGTATGAAAACAGCTGAACTATTAATAAAACCCCTCGAGCGCAGAAACCAACGCACATAACCAGATACTGCTAACCAATCACAGATACGCTGATATTGAATAACTCTATGTAAACACGACTAGAAACACTGATGGAATATTACACAAAACCAAGGGAACTGAAACTGAGACTGTCAGAGCAAATAAGAAAAAGCATCCCCCCCAAAAAAACACCCCTCCCCCCCAAAAAAAAACGCAAGCACACGCAAGCATCGGTTGGTGCTACAGAAAATCGTCATGAAGGTTGACGGAGGCTGGAAAGACAGAGAAGGAAAAGCACCTTTCAGACCTCCACTTGAAAGAAAAGCAAACGGACGTCATCAATGGAAATCAATGATAATTGGATGTTCCGATAAGGAAAAGTG
>OY744522.1:106440793-106628293 GCA_963556195.1 Sepiola atlantica | reverse complement strand
ACCTACACGAGCGAGCCACGCCCTTCGTTCGACACAGGAATTTGAATCATAACCGCCAATACCACCAGCGCGGAGAGACGTTTATCAAGTAACAAAGAAATAAGTTTGGTTATTCTTGTTTTTTTGATGAAAAAAAATGACTCAATACTGGTCACCTCTGATGATGGAATTTTATTCCGAAATTAATAAGATTAAAGTAATTAAAAAAAAATTAATCTTGCATTGTTAATAGCTTATATTTTCAATTTTATTAACAAATCCAGCAATGCTTTAAATAAACGACGACCCCATATTAATATATATATATATATATATATATATATATATATATATGAATAGTATTAGAACAGCCGCCATCGTGGTTTAAATGCATGTTCCTTCAGCAGTCGAACACTCTGAAGACGGCTGCCTTTAACGGGTTAACGGGTTGTTAATAGTGGACGAGTGGTTATAGCACTTGTCTTTGGGCTGGACGACCCGGGTTCGATCCCATTCAATTTTCGGGTCTGAAAACTCCATGGGAAGGTTTAAGGAAGCGGAAGGAGAGGGATGGGCACCGCCTTCCATATGCTGTGCCCTAGACACGGTGATTCTTAACAAATCACCGCCGCTACAGCCATGGGCAGTGTGAGATGTCGGCAACGACACTCGTGCGCGTCCAGGCTATGCGACCTTTACCTTTTTAATAGTGGCCGCGTGGGTTACAACGTCGGAATTTAAGTTTGAAACATAACTAGTGTTCCGGCATTCGAGTCCGGCGACTGGTATGAATAATCATCTCTACACTGACGATTCCCGAAAAGATGGAACGTATACGTATGTAGATAAAAACAAATATTTATAATTATATATATATATATATATATATATATATATATATATACACACGCATATTTTATTATTGTTTTTACTGGCGATAGAAGCATACCTTTTTTTCTTAGCATTTTTCCAATTCCTGAGTGGCAAAGAACACTGCATAAAGTTTCCCTTTTTAATAGGATGTATAATTATTTTTTAAATTTTATATATATATTTAGTAATTAATTAAATTCATGCTTCTATCGCCGGTAAAAACAATAACAAAAAACTACGTAACATTATGGCGATAAAAAAGCGTACATATTTTAGCAAGGTGTTTCTGGTCTAGTGGCAAAACACCAGACTGTAAACAGTAATATCGGAGGTTCGATCCTTGCCGAGAAAAGATAAGTTATTTTAATGTCTCGCATTGCTACCATCTTTATGAGCCGATAACTTATCTTTTCATCAGCGACCTTTTTAGGCTTACATCAAGCAAACTCACCCCCCTCCCTAATGGGTTTATAACTCCAACCGCTACTATTCCCCCACACTTTGCACTGTTAACTCAACTTTTCCCACTGCACCATATATCTGTAGCTCATGATTTATTGTTTAATAAGCGGTCTTTTAAACCCTTTCTCCGCCTACTATCATTGTTTCAAATATTTTGTACTTTGTATGTTATTTTCTTCAGAACAATCATCCTGAAGAAGTCTTCAAATAAAGACGAAACGTTGATGAATATATAAATATTATTTCTTGTCCTTCTTTTTTCATTTTGCCTATATATATATATACACACACATTCACACACACACACACACACACACACACACACACACACACACACATATATATATATATATATATATATATATATATATATATAAATAATAAAGTAGGAAATTGAAATACTAAAATTCTGCTTCAAAGTCTGCACAATTCACAAAAGTAATATAACAGAACTAAAGAAAGACCTTAAAGAATTTGAACGTAAATTCCGACGAATAGAAATATATATATATATATATATATATATATATATATATATATATATATATACTAAAAGAATAGCCGCTCCAGGGCAGATAAAATTATTTCTCGAACACAGCATTTTTATGGTCCTTTCCTTGGCGGGGTGATTGTAGAGAAGCACCCGAAATGTACAGAAATTCTTTACGCTTATTATGATTATTATTGGAGTACTCACGCCCCTCCCTCAAATGAACTATTTAAAAAGTAATAAGACGCAAGTTTTCAGGATTGGTAATTTGAAAGAAACACAGACACTTTGTATCTCTTTTTCTTTGCACGGAAATACACGTGTGATATCAATTATAGAGCATCTCCGTTATGCCATTTGTCATTGCTTTATTTTAAAACTAAAATGAAAGAATAATTACTGAAACGGATGCAGTCGTTCCAGTTGACCACCCCAAAGAAAGTAAAACCGATTATTGGAGAAGAGAATATTTTAAGTGTTAAGTACGAATGTTATTAAAGTGCTGACGCAATAGGAACGGTTCTCAGGAGACATGAATGAAATATGAAACCCGTTAGAGAACTGAGAATGCACTGTACATGACAGGACGCACCCTTTTCCCAAAATAAATGCCTTAACGAAATTGTCCAGCGTATTATATGTAGCTAACAGTATTCACCCGGCGTTGCCCGGGTGGAGATATATTGCTAGTCGGAAATAATTTCAAATATAGTCATGTTTACAATGTTTACCTTTGAAAAAAAGTTTAAAATAAAATTTGGAATATATAATATGATAAAAAAAAACTGTTAGCGCGGTGGTGTTTTATAAAAATACTTATTGACGCTACGTTTCTGTAAAACAGCAAATATCTTCAACGAATCGAAACAAATTCGTTATTATTTAAGGATTTTAAATTAAAAAAATACCAATAAAATAATTATTTAAATTTCTTAAACACACTCCTCACTGAGATATTCTTAATTCTTTTCTATTTAAAATGAATTTAACTTATTTATGTTCTAATATGTTCAAGTTATTTAATGGATCTAACCGATACTTATATCTAGTGACCAGAGATGGAATCGAAGGAAAATTTCAATGGTGTCTTTAGATTCCCTGAAAAGTTTAATCCTTATTCAAACTTATTTGAATGTTCTAACTGTGAACTCATCGATTTTAATAACACACAAACAAACATACATTGACTTTTATATAGATAGAAGAAAATAGATGTAGAGACCTCAAGTATGATATTTCTTTTTTGTGAATCTTGAGAATCTTTTAAAATATTTATTCAATAAATACATAATTTAACATTTGATAAAATATCGTTGTTTGATTTAGATTAAGAATTTAAATTTTATACACCTTTAAAAGTCAATGTACACATTTAATTTCCTGCCGTTCTATTCTAAATAATCTTTTTCACCTGTAAATAAAAAACTCCACTTTTGTTAATATATTGAGAATAGCAGGAAGTTTAATCGGATGTACTAGCATATAATTTAGATAATCTAAAATCCGTATGATCTTTGCGAGCTGATAACGTCACATCGAGAGCTCATCAGCAGGCACCTGTGGGAACTACTGAACGACACAAGTATATGTTAGAGCGCCCTTGTGGCATTTAGTAATGCCCACATTCCATATTAATTCCGACCTTGTGTCACATCCAGCCCCCGTGGGGACGCAGATAATGAAAAGCACGCACTTCCCTAGTTTCCCCTGGGCAGTTTGTCTTTCGGCTTTCTTCAGCGTTCGGCTGAAGACTTGCCAGGGGTGTCTGGCCCGGATCTCCGTTGTACATGGTTATACACCGATGACCCTGTGTCGTCATACTTAGCTGCTGGGCAGTGAGGCGAGACTTTCAGACGGCTGGCTATTTCAGCAATGTACTGTTTCTATACAAAGTAAGTTGTATTTTATTTTACATGGCTTAACATTCTCCGTGTTTACCTTGGTAATACATGTGTATCTCGATTGTGTTTAGTGATTTATAACGTAGACTTTTATGTAGGAATTACGTTTGTTACTATGTACCGTCTTTTGTTTATTATGCCTCTCTTACGTTTGTCTTTGACAAATCTAATTTGAGAAAATAAATGCATGTTTATCTGTAACATAGTAAGCCATATTTCTTTGCTGAAGCCCCCGTTACATAAGGCTAAATGGCAGACACTTGTTTGTCTTTCCGTTGGAGAATTCTACAACATTTCAATCCTTTTTGATGGCTTGTTAATGGCGAAACACAATACCTATTGTTAAGGACAAGTGTTTTTTTACCAGCAATTTTTGTTAGCTCTTATTAAAATGAAGAAGTAACAAACGTCTACAATGAGGACGAAGGGGAAAGGAAACGAAGTATTGCTGCGTGTGGTCTACACAGCAGGACTCTAACTGTGGGATCGAACAATCGGTCTCTTTAGTGTTACACCTGAAAATATTTTTCTCTGCACTCCGTTAGTTTGCCTTACACGCAATCCCTCCGGCTACAAGATCTCAAAATTTCACGAACGAAAGTTTCTTTGTAAAACTGCTACAACAGCTAAAGAAGTAATAAGGAGAGCCCACAAGCTCTGACGACGTTAGTTATCGCAGGTATGGTCTCGTCAAGATGTCGTCGTCGTCAGATACAGCACCTTATATTCCCAAATGCTCAATCATCTAGTACTGGCTAGTCTCAACGTGGTTTAACTTCGGTAATCTAATTGGAACCGGTGTGTCAGCGTGAATGTAGTCAGTATTCTGTAACATGATCTAAGGGCCACATTGCATAAGATTAAAAGGGAAACATTTACTCGCCCTTCTGTTGAAAAATTCTCCTCGCAGTTTGGTTTACAGTTAAAGACTCGAAAAACACAAAGGAATTTTAAGCACTTACTTTATTATTACTGTTTTAACACACTATTTCATATATCGTGAGGTTGCGAGCCCCCTCTCTTCCCCTCTAGTGAGAGTCAATACCGAAGTCGTCTTCGCTCTTCATTCGCAATATCTGCTCTGACGTGCTTTTCTCATTCCCTAGTTATTTAATATTTATTTTGCTTTTTTTATATCTATTTAGTTATTTGTTTTTGTTCATGCCTGAATTAACCCAGGAATAGTTTTTGTTTATTTTTAAAATCTCACAATATTGTATTCGAATTTCCATCAACTCATTATTCACTAAATTCCACCGAACAATTACTATCACCCACACTTATCCCAACTCGCAGTTTATTCTGGACGCCATATTTGATAAACACAAAAAAAACCCCGAAATTGTCAAATTTTGATAGTAAATTAGAAACCGGTCTCCTCTAATTTCCCGAATTTCAAGATTTTCCCGGCATATTTTAATTTTAATTTTATTTTTAATTTTTGTTAAATAAAGTGTGATTATTTATTCGATAAATAACAACAAATAACGGATAATTAATAAAATGCCCTTTTTCAAAACCAATATGAAAATATCAGAAAGTTTCATCGGATGTTTATTTGACTTGACAGGCCGATAACAGGGTCACGGTCAAATAGTGACGATGGAAAGGCGCCCGTAGAACCAAGTGAATTTATGATGATCCCCAGTGTGGCACGTCATTCAAAGACCCATGCTATTGAGAAAGTCCTGTATATCGGGACATATCGCTCCACTTGTTTCCACGGAGATCAGTTTGAACTCAAATCTGTCGAGAAGATCGGCGTATGATCCGTGGACTCAACATAAAGTTCAATTAACAAAAATTGGAGGCCCTCTAAAGCGTAGACGGCTGCATGGATACCTCATCCTTGTCTTTAACACCATGCGCGGAAACTACAATGTGCCTTGTGACCTCTTCTTCCCACCAGCTCCACAAAAAGGGCTGTGTGGAAACTTAGAGAAGCTGTACATGAGACGATTTCGGCTAAATCATCGGAAAGCGTCTTCTTCGGTTCGGGTCGCTGCACTCTGGAACAGGTTGCCAGAAGCTGTGGTCAGTCAACAGACGAATAAACAATTCAAGAAAGCGCTGGATGCATCATGGCCACTGATGTTTGGATAAATGCCCGTCACTTGAGCAGCTGAGGATACGTGCGGACGCAATTTTGGCGTTAAGGCATCAACCGGAATTTGAATGTACCTTGCAGGAAGTTTTTCACCCCAGAGTCAAGTCAAGGTCTCCACGGAATCCAGCAAATGATGTGTCATATTAGCTTTCGTCTCGTTAACAGAAATGCGGTATTCTCTGTCTGGGATTCTGCTTCGTGGAGCAGCCGTACGGAGGTGGTGATGATGTCTATCATGTCAAGGATTGAAGACAAAACGCCCAGACGGTGTTTAGATATACATATCTTCTTATTGTCTATTTACATGGCTTGTTGCATTTGATTTGCTTTGATTTTGATTGCTTGCGGGCCTCTGCTGACGCGGATGGATGTCCAAGGTTTGTCGCCGATTCTGTTACTGACGAGAGTGCAAAAGTGTCGACACAAGTCGCATACCATATAAGCGACTTGCCATTTACAAAAGGAAACACCGTCAAAGGGAAACACGTTTGTCATCCTCTTTTGTCGAGACCAACTGGTTCGAGGATCGACGCGAAGCCAGCGATATCTAGGGCCAGTCAGACCATATTGTTCAGAACGCTGTGTCTAGGGAATTTGTCGAAGCTTCTTCTACCGGCATATTATTGAATGTGATAGTTTTGTATACTACGTATATTTTGTATTTGTATATTAACGTTTTGGTACCGATCACGTGTTTAGATTTCTTTTCAATAATTTGTGTTATAATCGTTACAATTAACAGGAAAAAAGGACATTGATGAAGAAACGGTTTAATTTACACACACACACACACACACACACACACACACACACACACACACACACACACACACACACACACACACACACACACACACCCACACACACACGCACCCCCCACACATATATATATATATTTATGTATATATATATGCATTTTCATAGAGAGAGAGAGAGAGAGACAGAGAGAGAGAGAGAGAGAGAGAAAGCCTGTCAAAACAAACGTAAGAAGTATATACGAAACATGGTACATAAAGAGGATGAAAATCACAGATATTCTTACGAAATGAAATTCTTGTTTAACTGTCCTAACACAATTGAAATACATGTATGACTAGGGTAAACAAAGAGATAGGCGTATGAGCGATGTATAAGTAAAAATGACTCATATTAATAGGTTATTAGTAAGCTTTAAAAATGCGTGAATATACCGGGGCTTATAAAAAATAAGACTTAACAAAGCGATTTTTAAATTAAATCTTTCTACATTCTAGCTTTCTTTCTCGATCACTATAGGCCTGTGTGACGCCTGAATTTCATGATATTTCGGAAATATTCCTCTTTGTTAAGTTTTCTTTTTATTTACGTATCCCAAGGAATGATCTGTGACGTGCGTATATTCATTTTCTGTGTCTTACTTTGATGATGATACTCGGGAGCCTATACCTGCGACCAGTAAAGGGAGTCTCAAGACGACTGCACCAATAATGGGAAAAGTGTCTGACGGGAACGGCGTCAGAGTTGTTAAAAATATGCAAAGATCGAGAGCCAGTCAGACGCGGCCAGACTGGCTTTAAGCCCAGCTAGCAAAGAGAAAGATATCTGGTTTGTAAATTCATATGTGGAATTTTATATACTTTTGGTTTCCGGGTTCTTTCGTTAGCTAGTAATGATTAAAGGGGAAATAACTTGGATTTTGCCCAAGAAAGATTACTTTATAATTCCTGAGCCAACAAATTCATATTTAACGACTGACACCATACAAACAACGACACTGATGAAAACAGCCGAAATATAAAGAAAAATCTTTGAGTGCGGAAACCAACCTACATAGTCACGCTGAGAAGTGAAGTTGTTAGGAGCTGTTTCACTCCTAAATAGTCTTCTCGTGTTTGGGATGAGTTACTGGTAGATACTTGTTGATGTTGGCGTACGCTAAAAGAGCCTCCTTTTTCGCTATACGCTATCTGAAATTGCAAGTGTGTGGGTAGCAAACGAAATCTCTAGATTTTACAGAAAAAAGAAAACACTAGTCGCTAGATCGAAATTTTACTAGATTCCAAGCGAAATCTCAAGATCCAGCGAGAAAATCACTAAATTGACAACACTGCTGGTAATTACTCATGTGATAAGGGTTTCTGGAAAATTCGGCAACGGAAAATTCGGACCTAGGAAAATTGAGCAATTCTAGCAAAGTAGAGAAATCCAGCAATTATGGAATAAATATCGATTGAAATTACATTTTAGAACCGTTCTTGCGGGGATATAGTTGTAAAAAAATGGCTGACTTGTTTACAAAGAAACCTAAATGCATTATCATAGATTTAATCTTGTAACTTAATTAGGAACCGGGTTGAAATAATAACATTATACATAATAATAACATTATATGGTATATTCGTAACATGAGCTTTGTTAACTATTCTGTACTTTCACTTAACAATTCAATAAACAAAAGATATCGTAAAAATTGAATTTAACTTGAAAATCTTAGCTAATATATAGCCAGGTTCGTAAACTTCACAAGTACCAAGGGATAATACAAGAAGTGTTCTTTATTGGTGTGTGTGTGTGGAGGGAGGCGGTTAGCCCCGTATTTACAACTATATTCCCTGCAAGAACGGTTCTAAAATCTATTTTTAATCGATATTTATTCCATAATTGCCGAATTTTCTAACTTTGCCAAAATTGCCGAATTTTCCTTTGCCGCATTTTTTTTTTGCCGAATTTTCCTAAATTCGTGAGAAGTCATGGTCAGTTAATAATAATAATAATAATAATAATAATAATAATAATAATAATACATACATACATACATACATACATACATACATACATACAAAAGACGGCAATGATCAAGACACTGCAATTTTAAGGAACATCCTCGAATGTGGAAACCAACCAGCATAAGCTACGAATGGTAATCAGTCACATGAAAGTTACAAGGGGAAGAAAACAACACCACCGCACGCACCAAGAAACAGAAACTGCAAGAAACATCATAAGCTGCTGCCCCCAATAAAATGGCGCTGACCTCGGCTTACACCACACAAAATAGTCGTAGAAGGTCAATGAGGATGGGAAGACCGAGAAGGGAGAGCATTAACCAAACCTCCACTGGAAGAGTGTGGAGAGTACTGGGACGTTTGGGAGGCTTATTGCGGTGGTGATCGAAAAAAGATAGAGAGTACTGGAATTCTGGGAAAGCTTGTTGACACTCAACCTCCAGGGAACACCACTGGTTGTTGTCGGTGAGCAATCACTGACGATAACTTGTCTGAGAATTCCTAGTGAGTACACATAATATCGCTACTGTCAATATAAAATAAGACATAACTGGGTTGGGAAAGTGGTCTCCTGCGCACTAAACAAACGAATGCATTTTTGTCACCAAGACAAATGGTACAAACATAAACTGTAGTCAGTATTAGAAAATAAAAGACATAAACTCCTATTGGACATTGAAATGCAAACGCACAAACTCATCCAAAAAAAAGACCGGCGTAATGATAGTCAATAAGAAAAAATAAATGACATATAGTAAATTTCGCTATTCTAACACAGAGTGAACACAAAGGAATCAGAAACACTAAGCAACTACACAAGCTTGCCGGAATATGGAACACGAAGAAGATCGTTGTAATACGAATAATAATAATAGGAGCACTGGAAGCAATTCCGAAAAAAAAAACGGAACAAAGACTCTGATGAAAACAGCTGAAATATTAAGAAAACATCTAGAGTGCAGAAACCAACGCACATAACCAAAGAATGCTCGATCAGATCATAGATGCACTAATATTGAATAATACTATGTGAACACAGAAATTCAAATGGAACATTACACAAAAGCAAAGAAAAACGAAAACCGAAACTACTAGAGTAGATAAAAAAGACAGATAATAGGCCCGAAAGAAAACAAGAAATCAAGAAAAATTACACGCACATTCGGTGACACGAGCACCTGTTAGTGACACGGGCACCTGTTGATGCCATAAATAAATGGTCGTGAAGCATCAAGAGGGATGGAAAGGTCAAGAAGGAAGATCACCGTTCAAACCTCCACTGGAAGGGCATGGAGAGTACTAGGATCCTAGAGGGGTTTATTATATAACACAAATTTCAGAGAAATCAAACTGTAGTTGTTAATAGGAACTCAAAGGTTAACGACTGTTGCTAGAAAGAAAACTGATTTGCAATGGCTGTCAAAAGAAGCGGAGAGTACTAGAAATCGGAGTAGACTTTTTGTCACTCAGACCCAAGGGAATACCACTGATTTTTGTAAGTGGGTGATAACTAGTAATGACTTGTGTAAGAACTACCTCTTATTCAAGGCTTTACCCGCTCCACTGGTTTGGGAGCACCCCCCTCCCCACGAGAGCTGCTAATAAAGAAGCCACTCCTTTCCACGTTCCATCTGCACCTTAATATAACTTGTTTAAAAATTCAACACATTTCCAACATTATTTTCTTAAAATCTCTATTTACTTGCATCCCCAGTGCCGGATAAAAATGAACCCTCCGCTCAGTGACTGCAACAATAAGGAGCGCGCTCTTGGAATTGAATTGTGTGCCGGAACAGACGTGGTTGTAATCCATTTACTTCACACGGGCCGTACGTTTGCTACCCTTTCGTTAAAAGTGTACTTTTTTCTTAAAAACTGCATCACCCAGCAAACAAGTTGTTTCTTTCTACCTTGGTTAAAAAAAGAAAAAAAGAAGAAAGATAATCCACAGTAGAACGTTACAAAAAAAAAACGGATAACCAAGGAAGAATTGTTTTAGAACTTTTTTCTGAGCCGTCGTAGAACAAACAAAAATATAAGATGCCCCCCCCCCCCAAAAAAAAACGGGTGTGGAAGGGAGCTCAGAAAAAAAAAAATTATACGGGTGCGCTTTAATAAAGGGAACTCCATTCTCTTCCTCCCGCCATGTCCGTTCATATTGACAGAACTCCCCACACCCTAAGAAAACCCTCCTTCTCTATTCTTTTCTATTGTCTTTGCTTTTTGTCGGTCTCTAGTTTTGAAGTCAGAGTCTTTCGGGAGTGTTTTCATGCTAAATCGACACACTGGAGCATACAAATCTTTCCCAAAGATGTTATCCTCCACTCCTGTAGCGGTTACCCACAAAAAAGACTTTGTCTCTTCACGAGCTTATGTAGACACGTAGGCACTTATTTGCACGCACCAAAAGATTATATATATATATATATATATATATATATATATATATATATATATATATGTGTGTGTGTGTGTGTGTGCGTGTGTGTGTGTGTGTTTGTGTGTGTGTGACTACCTCACCTTATTATATATTATACGTATTTGTATGTTTTATTTGGTTGTTTTGCGGAAGAAAATTTTCATTTTTGTTTTTGCCTTTGCAGAACATGATTAAGTTTTGCAAAGGGAAAGGGAAACTCAATAACATCAATTTTTAGTGCATTTTTGGTCAGAAAGTCAGTATCTTCAGACAGTCTGATCTGGTAGCACCAGAAACCCAACAAGAGGAGAAATATATATAGTCATCTTGTATATATAGTAAGCTTTAATATGTACACCCCCCCCCCACACACACATTTATATATTTAAAGGGAGGTAATCTAAATATATATATATATATATTTAAAAGAAGGTAATTTAAATGAAAACTATTAGTTTTCAAAATTAGAATTAATGTACATTAAATATATGTAATGTTAGCTAAATTTGAGCTACATTATTGTAATTTTAAAAACGAATATTTTACATTTAAATTACCTCCCTTTAAAAATTAATCAACATAATTTTTATCAAAAGCTTTGATTAATATCGACGAAACTATTGCAACATTATTATGAATACATTGTTGGTAAGACGAAACAATTTTATGCTGTAAATAAAAAAATATTTTTTTGTGAAATTGTTTAGAATTTGTTCTCTGCTTTTGATGTGGTTTGAATAACATTAAACATTTTATATTACCGCTCTAGTCTCACACTATTGAGCTATTACAAAACTTTGTGTTTTAAAATTTATATTTGAAATATGAAAAATGTAAATATATATATATATATATATATATATATATATATATATATATATATATATATATATATATATATTTATACATATATACATATATATATATATATATATATATATTTATACATATATACATATATATATATATATATATATATATTTCATGTATCCACATAAAATTTTATAAGGAGATATAATTGTTTTATATATAAATTCTCAGTATTTACTTCAACAGTGCTCGATACGTAAGTAGAGCTAGGTAGTAAGCTATGAAAATATATTCATGGCAATTAAGCTATACAGAGGCTCCCGCGTTTTATCCCCGGGGGGAATCTTCAGGCTAAAATGCATTTTACTCCATCACATTTTTCTATATATACGTCAGACCAGGAAGTTATGGTTTGCACCACTCCTATTAGCTCATAAGAACCCTTAATATGACATTATAATATTCAACTCCGAGTGAGTATTCTGAACTTTTTATATGATTTTGTTTTTTCTATCGTTTTATTAATTTGCATACACCCTGAATACACTTTTACCTGTCATCTACTGCATCGACATCAAGAAAATTTCCCGCCTGGAAATTTTTTTCGTTTTTGGACTACCACTCACTACTTGGATTGTTTTTAATCAACTTCTTTGACATCTTTCTTGAAATTGTTTTAAACTTTATGACCTGGATGAACTGTATAAGTTTAACAAAAAAGTGTGTTTTGGGCCAATATATTTGATGTTTTATATATATTTATGTATTTTTTAATAATTTTTATATATTTTCAAAGCTTAATTGTTATTACCTGCAGTAATGTCATTGCGGAAATGGTCCTCTGAGGAGAAGATCTTCCTTGAAAACTCATGAGTTAATGACGCAATATCACTCCTTGTTTTTGAACTTTAATAAAATCTGATTAATTTCTCATTTTATTATGTCATTCTATTAATATATATATATATATATATATATATATATATATATCTGGGCAATAAAATTACAAATCAATAACAGAAAATATTTATTTATTATAAGCTGCTTAAGAATTGTTATGCAAATAAGGCATACACACAATAGTATTAAGGCATTTGCTCTCTACTATATATACAGTATTTCAAAAGCCTATGTTGTATAATTTATTTAAATAACAGTGATCGGGTAATACAAGTGAGATAAACGAAAAAATACTTTCGCATATATATATATATATACATAGTGACGGAAATAAAAAGTATTGGGGGATTAAAAACGATTAAAAGGGCACAGTAAGGAAAAAAGGTAGGCTTTCAAAGAGATTTAACGTTAAAAACGATTAAAAGGGCACATTAAGGAAAAAGGTAGGCTTTCAAAGAGATTTAACGTTAAAAACGATTAAAAGAGCACATTAAGGGAAAAAGGTAGGCTTTCAAAGAGATTTAACGTTAAAAACGATTAAAACGACACATTAAGGGAAAAGGGTAGGCTTTCAAAGAGATTTAACGTTAAAAACGATTAAAAGGGCACATTAAGGGAAAAAGGTAGGCTTTCAAAGAGATTTAACGTTAAAAACGATTAAGGGAAAAAGGTAGGCTTTCAAAGAGATTTAACGTTAACGTTAAATCTCTTTGAAAGCCTACCTTTTTCCCTTACTGTGCCCTTTTAATCGTTTTTAATCCCCACATATATATGATTAAGAAATAACAGACTCCGTAAAAATAATTGCCATTGCCAGCTAAATATAGTTTGAATAAAAAAACGAATATGTCTCTTCTTTATTTATTTAAAATTGTAGCTAATTAATTCTTTTTAAAACGATAAATATTCTCTGTTTTCTTACTGTAAAAAAGTATTGTCAATTAAATATTCTTCAAATCAATAAAAATTAATGTGTTTCTATGTATTTATTTAAAATGGTACTGTTTTAGTCGACAGGATAACAAAATTTGATTTTGAAAAAGTCATTTCAAATGGGTAATTTTGGAACTGTTTATTTTACAGACATCAGATTTGTGGAAATCCTGTTCCAGGAGATGCAACAACAACAACAACAACAACAACAACAACAACAACAGCAGCAGCAACAGCAGCAACAACAACGACAACGCTAGATAAACGATCTCTTGAATATTCGATGTTTATTTGATTGAAATACTTAATACTAATTGGTCAATTCTATCAAAATACTCAATCCTTATTGGTTGCCTGTATCGGACTTAAATCAATCAGAAAGAGTTCGCCGTGTGAACAGGACACCTGTTTGTATTGATTATATAAACGAAAGTGTTGTTATCAGTTAGAGACTCAACTTGCCACACGATCCCTTGTCAGTAACAACATTATTACAGAGATTTATTGCGGGCAAACTAACTCTGGCATCTTGCCAAACAATACAAGTCACAGTCATGGACTACTAAAATATAGCTACAGCTTAGACACAGTCTCACCAATTCACAATAAGTCCAACATATACGGACAAAGACAACACTTTCTTCGTCGAGACCCTTTTAACTCTTCTTAACTTTTTCAGAAGAAAATACAATTATGAAGGTAGGTAGAAAAGTAACTTTTAAAGATGAAGAAAAAGAAAGAGACAGCATGAAACCTATTTTCATATATGTTCAAATGTACCCTTACTGTCTTATGTACAATTTCATGGTTTTCTTCTTATTATTCTTCTTCTTCTTCTTGTCTATTGTTTGTTTCTTATTCATTTGTAATGCTTTTACACATATGAAGAAGGTTTATAATATCGAGTAGCAACCCTAGTTGAAGTTAATGTCCATAATGATGCAGGCTTAAACAAAGCTGCGAGGCGGAAATATAACGAAATACCAAGGTCTTATGTACGACATGAAAGAAGACTGAAATGTTAAGAAGATCTGCATCATTCCAGTAATTGTAGGAGCAACCGGTAGCATGAAAAAGAATTTCAAAAAAACTACCTGGCGAATATATCCGCCGAACCAAGTGCAAGGGAGATACAAACAATTGCACTTAAAAGGAACCGTTATAATCTTTAAAAAGATCTCTCGGTTGGAGTGTCTGAAATAGCGGGTGAATGTTTGATTTTGCTTATCTGTCCCCTTAGGTGATGCACAATCACACCGATGTAAATATCATCTTGAAAGGGCCAAGTGTTTGGGTAAACCAACTTCTTGTCGAGAGTGAAGAGTAGAAAGATGACCGAAAGGTAGTGAAGGTGTTACACCGGCCGTTCTTACACAGGAGAAACTACACCGGTTGTCACTATAAATAGTGCGAGTCACCAGAGACACAGAGAAGACAAAGCACAGTCTTGTAACTGTCTAGCCAAGTGCTAGTCACTTTCTTACTTTGTTAATACACTTGTTAAACCAACCCTCGACTTGACTTCCTTTATTTATTATTTACTGTTGGATAACTTCACAACAGAAGGGAACAAGGTTGATTCTGTTGAGGGTTTCTCTTCATCTCCCGCCTCTCTCTTTTATTCTCTCTCTATCTCTCCACCTAGTTGGACGCATATCACATGATTCGAAAAATAAATTGACACTTCAAATTTACATACGTGTTTATGGTGTGTTAAGGAAAGTAAATAATACAATTAGCCTTTTGTTTTATTGATTTCCTTTCAGATTTGACAACGGAATTATTTTGACCCGAGAGTGAAACATTCAAACTCCTTGGCCTAATATTCACAGTTAACATGAATTGGAACACATACACAGAAGATACTGCCAAATCTGCTGCAAAGAAGGTGAGCTCCCTCTATCGGGTTGAAAACTTCTCACACCTATCCTGTATCCTATATCTCTACAAAGCCATCATTCGCCCACGCATGGAGTATTGTTACCACATCTGGACTGGTGCACCAACCACTAGACTCTCCCTCTTAGACAGGGTTCAGAAGAGAGCCACTAACTTAATAGGTCACACGCTGTCTACAAAGCTCCCGCCCCTGTCACATCGTCGCAAAGTTGCATCCTTGTGTTTGTTTTACAAGTACTTCAATGGAATGTGCTCCGACAAACTTTCTGCGCTTGCAACCCCCACCCTCAACGTAAATACTCTCGACATACCCGACAATCAGCAAAATCCCACCCTTCGTTGTAGAGATCCCCAGATGCCAGAAAGCTTTCTACTCTAAGAGTTTCTTTTCACGAACTGTGAATCATTGGAATTCCCTCCATGCTCCCTGTTTCCCCGACTGTACCAACATGCACACATTTAAATGTAATGTGAACAAACATCTTGCTGCACAACACCTCATTTAGAATGCCCCTATAAATCTGACCCTGAATTCACAGTAGTCCCTTTGCGTCTCAGTGGCAATTTGCCTTGTTTGGGGTGAATATAAGTAAAACAAAAATAAATAAAAATAATATACAGATAACCAAACAATGAAAAAGTATTCAGCTTTTTTATTTATTAAAATCAGCCTTCAAAATCGATATGTTAATTAGCTGTACCATTTGTTGTGCGAAACTCGCGTGTGTTGTATAGACACATCGAATTGTGTATTACATGAAAGTAAATAAGTAAAATTACATTTTCTGTTCTCACAGAAAAGACGTTGCTAGTCTTCCTCTACTCAATGGTTATTTTTATGGTAGGTGCTTGACTGAGCTCTAATCTCCGTTCTCCCGGCCACCTGCAAAACATTCACAGCAAAAACTTGTCTAGCTGTTGTAGAGGGACGAGTTTTTATTGTGAATGTTTTGCACTGTAAATAATTTTCTTTTCTTTCTTAGTATACTTGAAGCTAGATTTTCATGAGCAGACTTTCGTTACAAGAACTACCCGTATGTGAAACACAATCCCAACTGACTACAACATAGTCGTTTTCAAGTTCAATGATAACACGTTATTGTTGTGCCGTCCTCGTAAATATTTCAAATTCTGCACAGTTTCACCCATCGTCTCCAATCAAAGTGTTTGTATCGCCGTTCACCTGACAAAGTGTCTATCGGACCTTCATAAGAGGTTACTTAGTATTATTATATATATATATATATATATATATATATATATATATATATATATAAAATAATATGAGGCATTATTTCTTGATGATTAAAATTTAAAAACAAACATCCCAGGCATCACATCCTTTTCGTTGGAAGGGTAGTGTAGTTTCTGTAATGTTTTCATAAGACCACCCCAGGCATAACTGATTATTACTTAGTACTTTTTCTGTTGCGCCAGGTGTCTGTGTGGACAATTCTGCTCCGAATTCTGGGAGCCTTAAACCTATTCTTGTTAGAGTTTTAGTCTTACTACTTACGACTACTTATAAACGTAGGTATGTGTATATGTTTATATATTTGTATAACTACTAAACCGATTATTATGAATTTTATTACAAAGCTGCTGTACATAACAAGTAGTAATGTGGGCTATATTTAGTTTAATTTTGCTTTTTGCAAAGAAGGTAAAAGAGGAGTGGAAGCCCTTCTTGAAAATTAAAATACCTATGATTTTTGTGAAATTTTAACAATAAGTATTAGACATCAATTAATAAATATTCCCCAAATTTCAGTTTTTTAGAGTATTTTAAAGCGTGTTTAGGGGGCATAGTAATGTTGGCTATACACGTGCTGGTCAAAAAAATAGAACATATGTATAAAACTGTAAAAATCATTCCGTTTGAGATAATTTTCGGCTTTTAAATTGTGTAGGCGAAATATTCTATATGTAAATAACAATTACAACTATTGTTAATCATTTGTAATATTTGCATATGTCAGACTTTATTGTCACAGAGTAGTTTATTGTCACATTGGGAAATTCAGCGTTTCAATTTAATAGAACATTATTCGTTGAGTAATCTTAAACTCAAAAACATTATGTGTTTAAAAAGATTTTGCAAGTCATTTAATCATAATCTCTCATTATGGGTCGCTCTAAAGACATATCTTTGTTTGAGAAGCAGCGAATGTTCGATTTGCGGGAAGTAGGAAAGACGCACATGGAAAACGCTGGACAAGGTGGCAAAGAAAAGTAGATTCCAGTCAACAAGCCACATTACTAAAAGTGGAAACAGGCTTCTGGTGCCGACGTTTCACGAAGCACTACCTACCGAAGGCTCCGGCAACTGGGATACCAAAATCGTATAGCTGCCACCAAACCGCTCCTTAACAAAAATCAGATGTTGAAGAGGCTACGATGGGCAACTGGTCATCAAACCTGGACTACAGACGAATGGCGGCGTGTGATCTTTTCAGATGAGTCTCGATTTTGTATTTCTTTCGGCGACCAAGTGCCACGTGTTTGGCGAAGATCCACGGAACGGTATAACCAAGAATGCGTCAAGAAGTCTGTGAAGTTCCCGCAGTCTTGCATGGTTTTGGGCTGTATGAATGCTAAGGGTGTTATTATTTCTGCTTCATCAAAGGAAATGTAAACGCAACAGTGTACCAAGATATCATGGAAGCTAATTTACTGTAAGTGCTGGATAATGAGGTTGACAGTGACGCCACATACATCATTTTTCAACATGACTTGGCACCGACACACTCTGCCAAGTCCACAACTTCCTGGCTCCGAGAACAATCGATCCCTGTTCTTGAATGGCCGGCGAACTCGCCAGATTTTAGCGTTATTGAAGCCTTGTGGGATCAGATGAAGAGGAAGCTTCGCAAAGAAAAACCTACTACCCTTGCAGCCATGAATATTGCAATACAGAACACATGTGATTCGGTGTCTACACAGATTTGCGAGAAGCTTGTTGATTCCATGCCCGGCGAATTGATGCTGTTATCAAGGCAAAAGGTGCTGCTACTAAATATTGATTAATTTTTATCTGTATTTAAGTTAATAAAAAAAACTATTTTGTTTTCTTAGCTGTCTTGTTCTATTATTTTGAAACGCAGAATATTGAAAAACTGACATTGCAATTGATATGAAAAAAAGTTTCTATCGTAAACCAACTATTTCAGTTAGTTTAGCATTATAGGAATATTTTAGCACCAATTACATCTCACAGATTGGCCTCAATAAGAATGAGAGATTATGATTAAATTACTTGCAAAATCTTTTTAAACACATAAATTTTTTGAGTTTGAGATTACTCAACAAATAATGTTCTATTAAATTGAAACGTTGAATTTCCTAATGTGACAATAAACTACTCTGTGACAATCAAGTCTGATATATGCAAATATGACAAATGATTAAAAATAGTTGTAATTGTTATTTACATATAGAATATTTCGCCTACACAATTTAAAAGCCGAAAATTATCTCAAACGGAATGATTTTTACAGTTTTATACATATGTTCTATTTTTTTGACCAGCACGAGTATATAAAAAAGTAAGTAACTTGTGGCTTAAGTAGTGAGGGAGTTGTGATACTGCAGAACAGCCCCATCCCCACAGAAACCATCTCTAGATAATACTGGCCGTGAAATAAACGGATAATTTTCGTTTCATTAAATGTTGGGTCTTTGTATCATCCGCCGTGGCATAGCCATGTCTCGTATTTGTAAACAAAATTGAGAAGAAAACTGATTTTCGACTGACCGTGTGAAAAAGGTTTTAGCACCAGCAATGAGTTAATAGTGACGGGATTTGGGGAGTGGTTGACATAAAATTGAAAACAAAACAGCCAGTTACACCCCTCTTTAGGATCGAGAAGACATAGTTAGCTAAAGCACGAACACCCACCCCACATGAGACAGCTGAAGTGCAGTAATTGAGAAATCCACCACCACAAAGAACTTTCTTTTTTCCCCAGTGTGTCTAAAACCGAACGGAATTTTCACGAACAAAGTTTACTTCAAAGAACTTCTCATCTGTGGAACGTAATACCACGGGAACGCTTCCCTGCAGACTTCAACATTGTTGTCTTCAATTCCAATGTCAACAAACACTTGTCGAGCCGTACTTAAGTAATAAAATTTTTCCAACTGACAATCGTATTAACCCTTATCATCGGGTAGCTTTTGGCCTTAGTAAGGGGGTGTCTCATTTAATATAATAAAAAGTCAGCTGAACTGAATAGAAGAGAGAGCTAACAGAAAACAAATCACCAAAGTTTTACGACGGTATCACAAATCCAAAAACTAAATCTATTCTCACTTGAGCAGCGGGGAATGCGAGGAGACTGGATTCTGGCGTACAACATCATCAACGAGAATTTAAATGTACTTTTCGAAGAGACTTTCACACCAGCGACAATTCTGGGGCACACGCAAAAGATGTACCATCGTTGGTTTTGTCTCAACAGAAGAAAGGCTGAATTCTCTGTCCGTGTTTCTTCTCAGTTGAACAACCTGCCAGAGGAGGTTGAGATGATGACTACCATATCCAGGTTTAAAGAGGCCTTAGACAAACATTCAGACTGTATGTGGGTGTAAATAGCTTCTACCTATCTCTTTACATGGCTTGTTGCACTTTGCTATCTTTTTTGCCAAATAAATTTGATTTGATTTGATTCCCTCTATAAACCCAAACAAGTCGCGTTGTATACCGTTACGAGTAGTTGTGGTTTTATTTCATTATTACTCGAACGATTATATAGCGCCAATTAGGTTCGGTTACACACACATAATCTCCATATATAAGATATATAAGCTTTCTTTTATTATATAGATGCATTCACGTACGCATATATAAAATGTAAACATGTCCATAATCCATGAATATTTACATTAACGGACATTTGTACGACTAGTAAATGTGTAATTACGCCATCTTGTTTCAATGCCGAGACGAATTCCGATGTCGACTTCGTTTCTTAAAACGAGATGTTAAAGAGAAAATCCGTCTAAATTGTTAATAGCGATATTCCATCTTCGGGCAATAATCAGTCCATTGCGAGAATCTTCAGATAATTAATGTTGCGTGAACGAAATCGTCACAATAAATTGGTTGCGAGTGAAATCTGAAAGGCAAATTACCTTTTGTTCAATCAAAATGCAATATTGTCGACTTTAAAGCTTTTGTCTGATGCGATGGAAACTCGACCGTCATTCTGTTCGTCTTTGATGCGTGTGTGTGACGGCATATCGACATTTGAACTTCATTTAACGCGAAAACGCGATACCTATAATAAACGGCAGATTAATAGATTTCATTTATTTATTTTACGGTTTATCAACCTTATGTTATTTACTTCCTATTGTGAACGATTAGCGTGTATAGTTTCTCTTGTTTTTACGCCATATCAACCCGTTTTGGCTGATGTAATGCTGAGACACATTATATATTCTACAGAATTTATTCAGTCTGTTTTACACTATATCAATCTGTGGTAAAATAAAATAAAATATCCACTAGATCATGGCCGCTGTATCTGGAATCTCCAAAATCAATTATATTTTAGGTAAAAAAAATTTGTTGGCAAATATATTTTTTTTCAGCAATTTGTTTAATTATTAATAAATAATAAAATAAAACTGTTCTTTATAAATTGAAATTACATGTTTTTTTTTATTTTAAAGATATTTTTAAAAAATAAAACAATTTTTTCAAAATAATTTGAATGTATTTTTCTTTTGGAAATATTTTTTAAAGCGTTTAATTATTAATCAAACATAATTATTTTACAAAGTTATAGAACAAATGTAAAAATAAAAATTCAAACGGTTTTTTATAAATGATAAAATTAATAATATCGCCAAAAGTTATGCGGTCGAAAATAATAATGGATATTTTTGGATAAACATTGGTTCAAAATGTCCGATTTCTCATATGGCGGCCATGATGAAGTAGATACTTTATATTTTGCCGATTTTGTTTTATATAAAATTTTTGGTTGATTATAAAGACTACTTACCAAAACAATTTTGATTGAATAATGCATGAAACTGACTGTATCCTTCTACTCTAAATTTTCACAGTATACTGACAATTGAGACATTAGCGTTGGAAATATACATCAGACAGTAGATAAAATATTTGAAAGACACTCCAAGGGTTGCAGAGTCGGTAAAGTTAAGATCCGACTCCAACTCCAACTCCTAGTATAGAATAAAATATCCGAATCCGACTCCGACTCCAAATCCTTATTTTAAAGTTTTCCAATATCTAGGCTGTCTGTTGATTTTCTTTTAGATTAAAAAAATCCGACTTCCAATTCTCTCCTAAACCTTCGACTCCAACTCCGACTCTGACTCCGACTCCGACTCTGACTCTGATTCCCTCCCAAACCTTTACACCCTCCGAATCTGACCCCGACTCCAACTACGTGACCGTGATTGAAACACCATTTGGAGGCTTATTTTACGTTGAAACACAATCCCTATTGTAAACGATTCAATGATTAATCGGGTTTGAACAGATCTACTTCTCCTTCCAACGAGAGCAAAATTAGACACAATGTTGATTTAAATATGGGGAAAATCCAGCCCCCTCCCCCCCAAAAAGGGACATTCTGGATAGGAGGCAAGTAAATAGAGACTCAAACTAATAAACATGATTGTTTTTAATCGATTGTTTTTTTTAATCGTTCGTTTCAAGTCGAAACTTTTCGATTTTTTATGGGATCGGTAGTGACGTCAGACCATATCTGGGCCTCATTCCTTCTCACAGCGATTCTGAGATACAATAGTTAAAAACAAACATCTTTTTACAAAAAAATGACAAGGTATACGAATAAAAATGCATCCTTTTGGCTAGATTAGGGTTAATAAATTTGGTAACACCCTCCGCTCAATCATCCCCCACCCCCAAAAGAATGATATTCTACCTTTCTAGACGATTACGTGCGATCACCTTGAAAAACTTGTCGGACAGAATAGAACAAATCTTTTAGAATTTAGAGTGGGGGATTAGTATCAAATGTTAATTTTCAGTAAGATAAACATTAATTTCAGAGACATTCTAACTTTTAGGGCAGTTAACATATTTTTTACAAGTGTCAACTTCATAGAACCACACGTAATCAGCTGAATTAGCCATCCACATAAAAACGCAAAAGTAAATATTTTGGTTAACTGCTCCTAAGACGGTAGAAAGGTTTGGAAATAAAAGATCATTTTACATTTAATCTATATACGACACTGCTCCCCTACTTTAATTTCTAAAATAATTGTTTTTTTACGAGGGGTATTTTTCTCATTTCCGTAAAGTTGTTCAAGGTGTTTATATGTACTCGATTAATAAAAGTAGAAGCTCATTTTTGGGGTGGGGTTGTGAGAATTTAACTTTTGGTGAACTTAACTTTTAACGGTTCTCACTTATTTTTTTAAGCAACACTGCTCTACCACCATCCTTAAATCTGGATTTGCAATTAACATTTCCATATGAGTCGGGTTAACATCCTAAGGTTTGCGTTCTCCCGGGCAACCATACACAGCAAATAATTCAATAATTCAAGTTTGGCGCCTGGAATTTCTTGAATTAACCTACTTTCCCAGTCATCACCAGACAACCAAAACACAGAGTTAAATATCTTGAATTTTTCTATGAGTACGACTCATCAGAAGGTAAGGCCAAACTCGTGTCCCCAAGCATCAGTAAATAATAATAATAAAAAAATAAAACTCACATATTGAAACATTTATATATGTAGATTTATTAGGAACATAACTTTCTGCTTACTTTCATGGATGGATGCCAAATTTACCACTAACAGAGCTAACAAAAATACGTATACTTTTCCTAAACATCATAAACATAGCAATTTTAAATTTAATCGTTATATATATATATATATATATATATATATATATATATATATATATATATATATATATATATATGCCTATTTAACTGTATACATGAAATAGCAAACAACTGTATGCACTAAATAAACTTTATTTTAGGATAACAATACACAAGAAAAATAAAATAAAATAAAATAAAATAATTAAATATACACTAAACTAAATCAGCACCTAAAATTAAAAAAAAAACTAGTCCAAGCACGAACAAATTAAAATAAGGTCACCTATTAATTCGACACATCACAAAAGGGTGCGTCACGTCTATACAAAACAAAACCAAAGTAGAGGAAGTAAAAGTGAGCCGAACCTTTGTTTGAAGGAAACCCTGCCATTGGCTAAGGAATACATAAACCCGTGGGAGGGAATAACAATGAATCTGATTGGTTAGCTAGTTAAACTATACACCACGTGTATATACACCCGGCAACACGAATTCCATGCATTTTACTCTGACGATTCCCTATGGGGATGAAACGCGAAGTCTCTGTGTAGCTTAATTGCCATAAATATGTTTTAATAACTTACTACCTAGCTCTAATAACGTATTGAGCACTGTTGACAAAAATACTGAAAATCAGTACATAAGATATTATATCTCTTTATAACGTTTTATGTGGATACATAGAATAACTATGTATATATATACAGGGTGGGCAAAAATAAGGGTCCTATTTTTAAAAATTCATAACTTTTTTATTTATTGATTTTTTAAATTTTTTTTTAGAATAAGTAAAGGACCCCTTCCGAAGCAAGCATGAGCCGTATTAGCCCTAAGGAACGTACCCTCATTTAGAAAACATTATTTTTGCTTAAAAAACTCAAAACAGTGTAAAAAACAATACTTTAGTTTTTGTAAGTTTTAAGAAGTGTTTTTCGGCTAAAATTTGTTTTGTTTATTTCAAAAAATCTCGGAAGGGTCAGTCTACACACACATAAAGTTTGGTGAGTTTAACTTTTATTTCGTGGAAGTTATTCAAATTCAAGTTATTCAAATTTAAAGATAGGACCCTTATTTTGGCCCACCCTGTATATATATATATATATATATATATATATGTATATATATATACACATATATATAATGTTTATGAATAATATATATATATTTATATATATATATATATATATATATATATATATATATGTAATTTTGGTATAATATCTCAAGAGAAACCACCTAGTGGTAAGAATATGAAGTGCTACATCACAAGAAAAATAAGTTCAGTCCCATCACCAGGGATACGCAAGATGACAGATCTTATTTCTGGGTGTAATTTAATTGCTTTAACAATAAAGAAATCTTAATACATCTATTTCCTTTCCCTCCCTCCCTCATCTCCCTCCCCCACTCTCTCTGGTCAGCTGATAGATCAAAGGAAGTGATCGTCCTGCCCGTTTCACAGCTGGAAAATATCGCTTCTTCTTTAGATCGTGTATATTTATACCACCTGTGAACAAATTTAAAAATGCTGACAATGTTAAAGCATTTAATAGCATTTACATTAGGTTGAAAATCGGTTTTCATCGGATATCAAAGGGGTGCGTGATTGGCCTTTGGATACCGTCTCGACCTGTAAAATAGGTTAAACATTTCCAATCACCAATTTTCATGACCATCGAACTCTTCCCGATTATCCAATGCCTATCAGGCAACATTAGTTGGAAAAATAGTTGCTACAAAAAGGTAGGCTCCATATACCGAGCTAAAAAACTTTTCTTTTACTATTTGGTCACCACCTATGAACGCTAATAGTCACGTGAGGATAAGTGTTAATGAGACGGCATGATTGTCAGCCGAGAGATGGGGAACACTATGGTAGTGCTAACATTGATCAAAGGTATGAATTGCATTTGGTGACTTATGTGGCGGTATATGACAAGACTTTTGTTACTTTGGATTTGAATGCGATCAAATTGTAATCAACAGGAAAGCAGACCCTCGGTAATGTGTTACACAAGCGGAAAGCCTTTGCAAAGAAGCCTTGTCTATGGAAATTTCGCCGGACGCTAAGAATTTAGAGGGAGAAAGGAAAGTCATTTTCCGTTGCGGTAGCAAGGCGAGTTCTTGCTGTGAATGTATTACAAGAAGGAACCAAAGATTGGAGATCAGTTGAGCACCTTCCATAGAAACAGTAGAGTGAGACTAGCAACGTATCTTCTCACATCTACCAGTATCCTATATCTTTCTATAAAGCCACAATTAGCCCATGCATGGAGTACTGTTGCTGATGTACTATCCACTGACCTCCCACACTTGGACAGGGTGAAATAAAAAAAAGAATTTCTAACCTAATAAGACGCACAATGTCTAACAAGCTCCAGTCCCTGTCGCATCGTCGCAGAGTTGCATCCTCGTGTTTTTTTTAAAAAATACTTCCATGAAATGTGTTCCGTTGAACTTACTGCACTTGTACCCCCTCAACGATAATACCCTTGACTCACCGACTTGCAGTAAAATACCACTCCTTTCACTGTAGAGATACCTAGATGTCGGAAGATTTTCTACTCCGATAACTCCTTTCTTCGAACTGATTGCCTTTGGAATTCTCTTCCTGTTCCCTGTTTCCCCGACTGTACCAACATACAGAATGCAATGTGAGCAAACATCTTGCCGACATATTCTCCGCCCAGATTGTTCTTTATAAATCGGGTCCCTATTACAATAGCCCTTACGCTTCAGTCGCAATATGCCTTGTTTGATGCGAGCAAAAGTAAATCGATCATTATTATTTGTACTCACTAGGAGTTCTCACACAGGTCACCATCAGTGATTTCTCACCGACAACAACCTGTGGTATTTCCTGGATTCTGAGTGACAACAAGCCTCCCAGATTTTCAGTATTCATAACCTCTTTTAGATTACAACCGTAAATAACCTTGCAGTATCACAACAGCCGCTTACCATTGATTTCTCGCTGGTAAGGACCATTGGTATTCTCCAGGATGTTGTTTGCAATAAGCCCCCCCCCCGGTCCCACCACTCTTCGCACTTCCAGTGGAGGTCTGGTTTGTGCTGTCTTTTCATCCTCCTTGACCCTCTACAAATATTTTGTGTGGTGTAAGCCTAGGCCGGCACCATTTTTTTTTGCGCTGGGTATCTAGTGAGAAGGGTGAAAGGAAAGGGAAGAGCTTATTGTGTTACTTGCAATTTCTGTTCATTGGTTCATTTTTGTGTTGTGTCAGCTGAAGCCGGTGTAATTTATTGGGGGGAGCTGATGAAGTGATGTTTCTTGCAATTTCTATTCCTTGGTTCGTGATGTAAAGTTCTTCGTGTGGTTTTGTTTTCTTCCTGTTGTAAATTCCATGTGACTTGTTACCCTTTGTAGCTTATGCGGGTAAGTTTCCGCGTTCGAGGATTTTCCTTAAGATTGCAGCTGTTTTGGTCATTGCCGTCCTTTGTATGGTTTCAATGATCTTTTTTATTCCAATTTTTCCCAGTTTTTTTTCCAGTTTTTCTTTTATTGTTCCTAGTGCTCCTACGATTATTGGTATTATACTGACTTTCTTCATGTTCCATATTCCTTTCAGTGGTCTGGCTAGTTCCGTGTATTTGCTTCCGTTTTCCGTCTCTTTGATCTTCACTCTGTTGTCTGCTGGTACGGTGAAGTCTATGATTGGCAATATCTTTCCTTCTTGTCGATTATTATATTATTTGTACTCACTCGGAGTTCTCACACAGGTCATCATCAGTGATTGCTCACCGACAACAACCGGTGGTATTCCCTGGAGACTTAGTGACAACCTTCCCCAGATGTCTTTTCGATAACCACCAAAAATAACCTTGCTATATCGCAACAGCAGTTTACCATTGATTCCTCGCTGGTAAGAACCATTCTAGTATTTGCGTAACAATAAGCCCCCGCCCCCTCAAGATCCTAGCACTCTTCACACTTCCAGTAGAGGTCTAGTTTTTGCTGCCCCTCCTCTGTCTTCTCATCCTTATGTACTCTCTATAAATATTTTGTGTATTTACTTCATTTTACCGTTTCTTTAATCTTCACTCAGTGGGCTGCTGGAACGGCGAAGTCTCCGATTTTTCAAGATTTTTCCTTCTTGTCGATTATTAGAACAGCCGGTCTCCTTGCTTGTATGAGCTTTTCTGTTTGCATATCCATATCCCAGATGATTTTGTGCTTTTCGTTTTCCAGTACGGTTTTAGGTTTATGTTTGTACGATTTGCCTGCGTATTTGAAATTCAATTGTTTGCACAGTTCCCAGTGTACTGTTTTTTCCCCACACAGTCATGTCTGTTCTCGTATTCTTTTTGGGCTAGTTTGCTGCATTCATTTATTATATGATTTACTGTTTCGTCTCTTTGTCCACACAATCTGCATTTACTTTTTTTCCTAAGTTTTATTTATTTTATTGTTCTGTGCAGCCATCAGTAAATATCCGTTTCTCTGTTCAAGTGTTCTTTTCTTAGCCATGCCCCGCTATTTTCGTTGGTTTCTTCTCTTGTCAGTCTTCGGAAGCGTCCATGTAGTTGTTTTTATTCCCACTTTTCTTTTCTTGTCATTTTGTTTCTGAGTTGCTCGTTGGAACGGTGTCTCTTGCTGCGGTTATTAGCCTTTCCGTGTTCTGAGTTACGTATTTCTCAAGCTCTTTTTTTGTCTTCCACACAATCTTCTATACTTACCAGTTCTCTTCCCCCTTTGTTTCTTTTCATGTAGAGTCTGTCCGTATTGTGTTTTGGGTGCAGTGCGTTGTGTGTTGTGCGGGATAATTCATTTTCTGTAGTAGTAGTAGTAGTATTATTATTATTATTATTATTATTATTATTATTATTATTATTATCATCATCATCATCATCATCATCATCATCATCATCATCATCATCATCATCATCATCATCATCATCATCATCATCATCATCATCATCATCATCATCATCATCATCATCATCATCATCATCATCATCATCATCATCATCATCATCATCATCATCATCATCATCATCATCATCATCATCATCATCATCATCATCATCATCATCATCATCATCATCATCATCATCATCATCATCATCATCATCATCATCATCATCATCATCATCATCATCATCATCATCATCATCATCATCATCATCATCATCATCATCATCATCATCATCATCATCATCATCATCATCATCATCATCATCATCATCATCATCATCATCATCATCATCATCATCATCATCATCATCATCATCATCATCATCATCATCATCATCATCATCATCATCATCATCATCATCATCATCATCATCATCATCATCATCATCATCATCATCATCATCATCATCATCATCATCATCATCATCATCATCATCATCATCATCATCATCATCATCATCATCATCATCATCATCATCATCATCATCATCATCATCATATAATAATAGTAATAATAATAATAATAGTAATAATAATAATAATAATAATAATAATAGTAATAATAGTAATAATAGTAATAATAATAATAATAATAATAATAGTAGTAGTAGTAATAGTAATAATAATAATAGTAATGATGACGACGACGACGACGACGACGACGACGACGACGTCGTCGTCGTCGTCGTCGTCGTCGTCGTCGTCGTCGTCGTCGTCATTACTATTATTATTATTACTATTACTACTACTACTATTATTATTATTATTATTATTATTACTATTATTACTATTATTACTATTATTATTATTATTATTATTATTATTACTATTATTATTATTATTACTATTATTATTAGTATTATTATTATTATTATTTACACACTAGAAGTTCTCAAACAGGTCATCAGTGATTGCTCACCGACAACCGGTGGTATTCCCTGGAGTCTGAGTGACAACAAGTCTCCCCATATTTCCAGTATTCTCCACCTCTTTTCGAGAGCCACCGCAAATAAATTTGCAGTATCACAACAGTCGTTTACCATTGTTTTCTCGCTGGTAAGGACCATTGGTCTTCTCTGGGGTTTGGGTGGCAATAAACCTCCCCGTGGTCCCAGCAGTCTCTGCACTTCTAGTGGAGATCTGGTTTGTTCTGTCCCTCCTCGGTCTTATCATCCTCCTTGACCCTATTCAAATATTTTGTGTGGTGTCAGCCTAGGCTGGTACCATTTTGTAAATTTTTTAAAAATTTATTTATTTTTTAAAATATTTTTTATTTATTTATTTTTTTTTGGGGGGAGCAGCTGATGATTTTTATTTATTTATTTATTTTTTGAGGGTAGCTGATTATTTTTTATTCATTTATTTTTTTTTGTGGTGTGGGGTGGGTGGGGATGAGCTTATGGTGTTTCTTGCTATTTCTGTTCATTGGTCCATTTTTGTGTTGTGTCAGTTGAGGCCGGGTCATTTATGGGGGAGGGAGCTGTTTTGATCATTGCTGTCCTTTGTATAGTTCCAATGATTCCTTTGATCCCAATTTCTCCTAGTCTCTTTTCCAGGTTTTGGGGAATTGTTCCTAGTGCTCCTACGATTATTGGTATTATACTGACTTTCTTCATGCTCCATATTCCTTTCAGTTCTCTGGCTAGTTCCGTGTATTTGCTTCGTTTTTCTGTTTCTTTGCTTTTCAGTCTGTGGGCTGCTGGAACGGCGAAGTCTACGATTTTGCATGATTTTTCCTTCTTGTTGATTATTATAACATCCGGTCTCCTTGCTTGTATGAGTTTGTCTGTTTGTATATCCATATCCCAGATGATTTTGTGTTTTTCGTTTTCCAGTACTGTTTCTGGCTTATGTTTGTACCATTTGTCTGCGTATTCGAAATTCAATTGTTTGCACAGTTCCCGATGTACTGCTTTCCCCACACAGTCACGTCTATTCTTATACTCGTTTTGGGCTAGTTAGCTACATTCACTTATTATATGTTTTATTGTTTCGTCTCTTTGTCCACAGAGTCTGCATTTACTGTTTTCCTGAGTTTTATCTATTTTAGCTTTAATGTAGTTTGTCCTAATTGCATTGTTCTGTGCAGCCATCAGTAAAGATTCCGTTTCTCTGTTCAAGTGTCCTTTTCTTAGCCATGTCTAGCTATTTTAGTTGGTTTCTTCTCTTGTCAGTCTTCTGAAGTGTCCATGTAGTTGTTTTTATCCCCACTTTTCTTTCCTTGCCGTTTTGTTTCTGGTTTCGGTGCTTCCCGAGTTGTTCGTTTGAATGGTGTCTCTTGCTGCAGTGATAAGGATTTCCCTGTGTTGAGTTATGTATTTTTCCAGCTCTTTTTTTTGAGTCTTCCACACAATCTTCTATATTTACCAGTCCTCTTCTCCCTTCGTTTCTTTTCATGTAGAGTCTGTCCGTATCGTCTTTTGGATGTAGTGCATTGTGCATGGTCATTAATTTTCTTGTCCTCTGGTCCAGGTGCCTGAGTTCCTCTTTGGTCCAGCCTATGAATGGCCCAGAGTATCTTATGAGTGCTACTGCCCAGGTGTTTATTCCTTTCACTAGATTCCTGCTATATAATTTCGTTTCTAGGGATTTTCTTGTTCTTCGTAAATATTGTTTTCCAATCTTCTCTTTCATTTCTGTAGATTTGATGGCGTCTGCCTCCAGAACTCCAAGATATTTGTAACTATCCTGTTCGCCTAGCGCCCTCATTTCCTCTTGGGTGGGGAGTTCTATGTTCTCTATTGTCTCCAGTTTTCCTTTTTTTATTTCTAGTAGTGCCCACTTTTTGATTCCGAATTTTATTTGGATGTCCTGACTGAAGATTCTGGTCATATTTATCAACTTTTCCAGTTCCTTTTTGATTTTTGCAAATAGTTTTAGGTCATCCATGTATATCAGGTGGTTTACTCTTAGTTCTGTGTCTGTAAACTTGTATCCGGCATCACATTTTCTGAGTATGTAGTTAAGTGGCATCATAGCTATTATAAACAGTAGTGGTGATAGGGAGTCTCCTTGGAGGATGCCTATCTGTATCTTTATCTCAGTCAGCTGTTGTCCTCTGGCTGTCAGTTCCAGTCTCCATGTTTCCATTGCTTTCTTAATAAGATTAATTATCCTTTCGGGTATTTTGTATATTTTCAAACATTCAATTATCCATGCTTGAGGGATTCTGTCGTAAGCTTTTTTGTTGTCAATCCATGCCATGGATATGTTCTTTTTCCTGTTTTTTACCTCCTTCAGGATCTTTTGATCGATGTATAGGAGGTGATGTGTCCCTCTTTTCCCTTTACGGCATCCTTTTTGTTCTTCGGGGAGTAGTCCACGTTTGTTTAGGGACTGGTAGATTTGTTCTCTCAGTTGTGCTGTCAGAATTTTCCACATTGTTGGTAAACAGGTAATTGGTCTGTAGTTGCTTGGGGTCGTTCCTTTTTTGGTGTCTTTTTGTATAAGCATTGTCCTTCCTTTGGTCATCCACACTGGTATGTCTGGTTTGTGGATACATTCTCTCAGTTTCTTCGCCAGTCTTTCATGTAGGGTCGTGAATTTTTAAAACCTATATGCATGTATTCCATCATGACCTGGTGCTTTCCAGTTTGTCATTTTCCTTAGTGTGTCCTTAATGGTTTCTTTAGTAATCTCTGTTTCTGTTCCTTATTATTATTATTATTATTATTATTATTATTATTATTATTATTATTATTATTATTATTATTATTATTATTATTATTATTATTATTATTATTATTATTATTATTATTATTATTATTATTATTATTATTATTATTATTATTATTATTATTATTATTTACTAACTAGGCGTTCTCACACGAATTATTATCAGTGATTGTCCACTGGCATAACAAATGGGTTTCCTGGAAGCTGAGTGACAGTAGTCTACCCAGATCTTCAGTACTGCCAGCCTCTTTCATTACCTTGTGCAAATCAGTGTTAGTTATCGCAAAAGCCGTTTACCATTGATTTCTCGATGAAAATATCGCTAGATTTGCTTTCTCTAAAAGTTGACTGGCAATAAGACTATCCTTAAGTTCCAGTACCCTCTGCGCCGTTCTAGTACAGATGTGTTTAATGCTTCCTCTCCCCAATCTTTCCATCCTCCTTGACCTTTCACGACAATTTTGGGTGGTATCCACCAAGGCTAGTGTCATCATTATTTTTTTTATTTAGGAGGGGATGCCAAATTATATGATCGGTGGTAGTTTCGGTTTCCTTGGTTCCTGTAGTATTCTTTCTATATTTCGTTTTGATCTATTTCTATTCTAATTTACCTGGGGTTGGTTGGCATTCGCTGGTTATGTGTGTTGGTTTCATCACTTGAAGATTTTCCTTAAGATTTTGGCTGTTTTCAACATTGCTGTACGTTATATGATGCAAAACCTTCCGTTTTATTCCAAGTTCTTCTCGTCTTTTTCCCAGTTGTTTTTCGGAACTATTCCTCGGCTAGTGCCACTACATGTGTACGTGTGAAGAGAGGTTAGGGTTCAGTTTATGAAATTTCTGGCAATTTCAGTTCCTTTGCGCTCGTGTGATACTCTTTCTATATTTTTTGTTTTAATTTCTATTTCAACTTAGTTGTGGCTTGGTTATGTGTGTTGGTTTCCGCGTTCGATGATCTTCCTTAAGATTTCGACTGTTTCGTCGTGTGACCTCAATCTTCCCTTTAATTCCAATTTCCCATCGTCTTTGAGGACTATTCCTAGTTTTCATACAACTATTTGGTATTAAAGTAATTCTTTCCATTCTTTTTCAATGGCAATTTTGATGTATTTGCTTCGTTTTCTATCTCTTTGATCTTCACCTGTGAACTACTGAGACGGCGAAATCTATGATTTGGCAGTTTTTCCTCTCTTGTTGACTATTAGCAATCCCGGCCTCATTGCTTAGATGAATTTGTCCGTTTCTTCCCCCCTCTCCCAAAGGATTTTATAATTTTCATTTTCATATTTCTATATAATAATACGCTAAGGCACTTTATATTCGGCCGTACGTTATCACCTTTCACATATAAAACATTCAGACTTTCTGATAAGTAAATATGGTGATTGGTGATACCTCGGATGTCGCTAAGGTAAAGAAATCGGATTTTATTTATTTAAAAGTGAATTGTTCCTGTACTCTTCGCACCTTTCCAGTGGAGGTCTGGTCAGTGCTCTCCCTTCTCGGTATTTTCATCCTATTTGACCTTTCATTACAGTTTTCTGTAGTACCAGTCAAGATTGATGGAATTATATGCATGTGTGTATTACTGAATTTATTCTTTTGATAGTAGTAGGGAGGGGTAGTTTAATGGATTTTTAGCATTTTTCTCTTTCTAAACTAGTGCAGGTGAAACTGAAAATGAAAACAATATAATATTGACTTTTAAAATAGGATAGCAACATAAAACTCACAGGATACACGAATGAAATAACTAAGAGATGTAAAGATCAAAGTAATCACATTCAGCGCCTATTCGAGGAATAATTGGAATCGGCCTCTTTTCTCTCCGACACTCAATAGATCGAAATGATATTGGTTACATTTTAGCTCGGCTGCAGATTAACGAAGAGAGATTTTAAAGATGTAAAAAATATCAGTTTATTTCAGTAATAACGTCTTCGAATAATGAATTCACTCTACATCAAGGATTCCAAACTGGGGTCTACAGAAGCTTTAAGCGGGCCCACGAAAAAAGTTTCTACTTATTTTGTTTTATTTACTAGATGTAAGTGTGTTCTTTGAAATTTTCAAGACTAGTATTCAGATTTTATGTCAATAACAAAATTGATTCATCGTTAGTTTTTACTAACTTAGAAACAAATAATTTATTTAAAATATCATATATGCATATATGGGTTCCAGAAAGAGTAAAATAGCTCTCAGGGGCCCACAAGCAAAATCAGAGTGAGGACCCTGCTCTACACGAAGAAACGACATTCGACATTACTAGCAAATACTTCGTATTACTAAATAATTCTAAACAGATATTTATTTGTATTAACAAATAATATACATCGTTGGAACCTTTGAAAGACGTTATGTCAAAAGGCTGTTGCTCTTATTGTCATCCTTGACAGCTGTCTGTCATATGTACATTGAAGCGGGAGAGTATTTATGAATATGGGCGCCTCTATGCAATGCGTTTGAAGTATGTCACACAAAGGAGACGTTGAACAATCCGGCCGCATTACATCGGATCTCACTTGATAATGCTGAGTCACTTTAGCCGCCATCTTGAGGGCGTCTCTCAGTCTGGTCATCGTCGGTGCAATCCCTATTTCTTTGTCCGTTACTTGGCGGTCAATTTGGTCAGTTTTAACGGGATCGAAGGTAATAAATAAGCACTTAGGCGTCTGAGTTTGCGTCAAGATGCTTAAAGAATGGTAAAATGGAGATAGACAATAAATACAATGTAAAGTAAATGTGTACAAAACATTAAATATTTGTAATGCCTGAGATAATATATATATATATATATATATATATATATATATATATATATATATATATATATATATATTTGGGCAGCATATATATATATATATATATATATATATATATATATATATATATGCTGCCCAAATATATATATATATATATATATATATATATATATATATATATATATATATATTCCTTCAATATGTTTATAATATATATATATATATATATATATATATATATATATATAGTATCGGAAGTTTCTAAACCATTAAAACTATATTTAAAAAAAACAAAAACAAAATCTTTTAGTCTCAAGTCTTTCAGTGGAAAATCACTCACGTAAGTCAATTTATTTTTTACAGTTATTATATTAGTTTGTTTCTAACACTATTTTAAGGGATCATCAGTTGTTTACCATGAAAAACTGTTTCGGGAATTTTTATATATATATTATATACACATACACACACACACACACATATATATATATATATATATATATATATATATACATATATATATTGTCTTAATCTTCTTTAATAACTTATATATATATATATATATATATATATATATATATATATATATATATATATATATATATATATATATATATATATATATATATGTTATTACCGAAGATTAAGACAACATCAGTTATGCCGGTTTCAAATCCAAACAAAAGGGATCTATAGTTGGCTTTAGATGCTAAACTCTCGGCCAACTATAAGTCCCTTTTGTTTTTATGTTAAACTGACGGTATCGATGTTGTCTTAATATTCTGTAATTGCATATATAAATAAATATTACGCTCTTATTTTTCAATTTCTCTAAATAATCGAGCACCTTACTGGGATTCTCTCCCACTAACTTATATATATATATATATATATATATATATATATATATAAATATATATATATATATATATACATATATATATATAGTAAGTTATAAAAATATATTTATTGCAATTAAGCTACACATAGACTTCCGCGTTTTATCCCCGGAGGGAATCGCCAGGCTAAAATGCATGGAGTTAGTTGTGCCGTGTTTATATATAGGAACATCTAGCTAGTTAACCGACAAGATTTTTTGCTGTTCTCTTAGTCAATCGTTAGGCTTAACAAGAAAAAACGTTCGGTGTATTTTGCTTTCTATTTTCTATTCTATTGTTCTGTTTCTCTAGGATGATTCATCCCCGTTTCAACAAATAGTAATAACCAAAACCCTTATAGCAATCACGCAAATAGAAATGAAAAAGTTAGTAATAATGAGAATAAGATGCAACTGAATAAATCATACACTTTGCCCACTACAAAATAAATGCTTAACCAAAAGTATTGTTTACCAAGCCACAATCTTTGCCAACGAAAGACCGAATAACAAAAAGTATTACGTGGGTATTATCTACCTAGATTTTAAACCCAGGTATTACGACCACAACACCACATTTAAAAACAAGGAACGCCGAATTAAAACAGCACTAGCAAACCATTATTGGGAGCTCAAAGAAAACGGAGGCTCGCCAATAATCGAATGGAAAATAGTACAACAGGCCAGTACAGGTAGAAATTTAGACGACCCGTGTAGATTATGTCTGAATGAGACATTTGGAATTCTGAAGTTTAAAGACCCCCCAAACCTATTAAACTGTAGAAGCGAAATATCAAACAGCTGCTTGCACAGAATAACATTTACTTTAAGTTAACAATACATAATACATAAATAAATAAACAAATGCATAAATATAAAAATCAAACTAAACTAAAACATAAAAACTTAAAAACTAAGACCTAAAATAGAAATACAAGCAAGCACGTGTTAAAATTAAATCGCCCATTATATTGACACAACAAAGAAACATGGATGGGTCATTCTATATAAAACGGAACAATAGAATAGGAAATAAGAAGTATAATTAACCGAACCGTTTTTTATGAAGCCGAACGATTGGCTAAGAGAACAACAAATAAACGGAGATGAGTCATCCTAGAGAAAACAGAACAATAGAATAGAATATAGGAAGTAAAATCAACCGAACCTTTGTTCGTGAGAAGCCCAATGATTGGCTAAAAGAACAACACATAATCTTATTGGTTAATTAGCTTGACGTGCCTATAAAACACAGGCAAAACTAACCTCATGCATTTTAGCCTGACGATTCCATCCAGGGATTAAACTTAAAGGTTAGAAAAGAATACCCGAGACGGACGAGAAAACTCTTAGAAACCAAATGATTTAGTAGTAACCTGATAAAAAGAATACATTCTTGGACAGCATTCCTAGTAAAATACTCTGAACCCTTCATAGGCTGTACAAAAGAAAAAAACACTAAGACTAATGAAACGAATAACCATTCACAATTCACAAGACACTACATCTAAAGAATAATATTGACCGACTTTACGTAAAAAGGAAAAAAGGGGAAAGAGCAGTGATAAGTATAGCAGACTGTGGGAATTACAAAAACAAAAGCAACAACAGAAAAATACATAATCAAAAACACAGAAAGGTTAATGATTTTCTGCAAGAGACACCGGCAAAAAGAACAATACAGGGGGCTGCGAAACTTGAAAAAAAAAAAAAGAATGAGAAGAGGGGCAGTTACATGGACGATTTATTAAACTGACTAGAGAAGAGACGGACAAAAACATCTGAATTAATAGTGCAAGCCTCCTATAGATTTATGGACACGAACGAAAAAACATTTAGTAAAGTATTCTAGACCCTTCATAGGCTGGACAAAAGAAAAACTGAAGCCCCTGTACCAAGAATTAAGGAACTAACAACCATGCACAATGCATTGAATCCGAAGAATGATACTGATTGACTCTATATAAAAAGTAAAGAAAGGAGAAGAGGATTCGTAAGTAAAAAAAGACTGCGTGGATTACACGATAAAAGAAAAATACTTATCGCAAAGTACAGACAGACTGATTACCGCCGCGCAAACACTACAAAAATAAACAATACGAAAAGCAGATGAGAAAGGGAAATGGAAAAAGAAGCATCTACATGGACGATTTCTAAGACTGACCAAAGAAGAGACGTACGAAAACATATGGACATGGCTGAGAAAAGGTGACTTGAACAGACCAACAAAATCGTTACTGACCGCTTCACAAAAGAACGTGATCAAAATAGACAAAACATTAGAAAAAAGTAAATATGAACTCTGTGGACAAAAAGACGAAACGGTAAATACATCATAAGCGAATGCAGCAAACTAGCCTAAAAAGGAATATAAAAACAGACACGACAGTGTGCGGAAGGCAGCCCACTGTGAACTATGCAAACTCTTACACATATGGACAAATGGTTCACGCAAAAACCGGAGACACTATTGGAAAACTAAAATCATAAACTCCTGTGAGCAAGGAGACCGGATGTAATAATAGTCATCAAGAAAAGATATCCCACTAAATCGTAAATGTTGCCGTTCCAGCAGATCACAGGGTAAAGATCAAGTAGGCATACAAACTAAGCAAATACATTGAATCTGATAGAGAACTGGTAGGAATATGGAACATGAAGAAACTTACTGCAATACAAGTAATCGTAGGAGTGCTAGAAACAGTCTCGAAAAATATGACCGCCCAAATCGAAGAAATTGGAATCAAAGGAGGGATTGACGCTATACAAGGGACGACACATGAAAACAGCTGCAATACTAAGGAAAATCTTCGAGCGCGTAAACCAACCTACATAACTAAGTTAAAATAGAAATAGAACAAATTGTATAGGAAGAATATTTCTTGAATCGAAAGCGAACTGAAAATACCAGAAATCCCATAGTTTGACCCCTCCCTTCAAATATTGTGGCACTAACCGAGAAAAGAACAAATGAACTAGAAAAGAAGAAACTAAAGAAGAAAGGAGAGACAATGAATGATAGTGTGTGTGTGCGTGTGTGTGCGTGTGTGTGAAAAAGAGAGAGAGAGAGAGGGAGAGAGCGGGAGATGGGTGCTTAAATACATGAATAAATAAAGAAAGAATACTATAAGAAAAGAAAGAAAAAAAAGAAAAAACTAAATAATTGGACAGAGACAGAATGAAAGGAAGAAAAAAAAGCAGAGAGAAAGAAAGAAAGAAAGAAAGAAAGGGAGGAAGAAAGCAAGAAAAATACAACAAAAAAGGAAATAAAAAAAGATGCAAGGAAAGGACTGATGACAGATTGATCACATGTTGTGGGTGAATTAAAGAGGTGCTTAAAAGGTTATCGCCCGTGTTTTGTCTGAGGATTGGGGCGATTGCCATTCCAACTAATAAAAAGCGGAACGGATTAGTAATATCCTTCGTATATGGTAAGCCCTAAGTCGCTATTTTCTCCGAAATAAATTCGTTTCGAATTGCATCATAACCTTTTAAAAGGTGACTAATGGAACAATATTATAGTCCTCTATAGGCATGAATAAGCTGTGGGGATGGACATATATATATATATATATATATATATATATATATATATATATATATATATATATATATGTATATATATATATATATATATATATATATATATAGAGAGAGAGAGAGAGAGAGAGGGGGGGAGGCGGCAACAGAGTCAGAGACTGGAAGATAATGGGTTAACAAGATAGAGGTATATAAATGAGAGGAGTCATAAGGAGAAGAAGAGAGAGAATGAGAGAGAGGGTGACAGTGGACTAAAAGTTAGAAAGAGAGATAGATAGATAGATAGATAGATAGAGAGAGAGAGAGAGAGAGAGAGAGAGATGCTAAACTGGTTAGGCAGTAAAAGATAGATATACTGGAAGATACAGTGTTAAATAACAGAATAAGGCATGCAAATGAGAAGAGAGAAAAACACATCTGACAATTGGGAGAGAGAGAGAGAGAGAGAGAGAGAGGTAGAGATAAAGTGAAATGGAAAAAGAGAAAGAAAGATAGCCATATAGAAATACAAAGTGGAGAAATAAATTGTGTGCGTGTGAGAGAGAGAGAGAGAGAGAGAGAGAGAGAGAGAGAGAGAGAGAGAGAGAGAGAATCCGACAATAGGATCACGATCAAAGTGTATCTGTTTTGTCCTCGGAAATCCTCATAGATTGAGGCAATATTTATTTTTATCCTAATCCAATGGAGAGCTGGATTTTCTCAATATTACATTTTTTTGACTAACTTTGTATTCGTCGAGAGGCGAGTAAACATGGATAGATAAATATATAAATAGAAAGAAATAGAGAGAGAGGGAGTGAGAGAAACAAAGAGGCTGTCAACTATATATATATATATATATATATATATATATATATATATATATATATATATATATATATATATATATAAATGAATAAATGCGAAATTTTTATTTTTATTTATCACTCCTACCATCAAAACGGTCTAATGTTATTTAAAGCGTAATTTACTCCTCTCCAGGAGTTAGGCACAAGGCCAGTTTTTATCCTACTCCCACAAGTAAGATGTGACCCAAGCTCGGGTCGGAAAGTGGGGGTTGAAAAGCCAGCGCCCGAGAGTTATTTAAAGCGTAATTTACTCCTCTCCAGGAGTTAGGCACAAGGCCAGTTTTTATCCTACTCCCACAAGCAAGATGTGACCCAAGCTCGGGTCGGAAAGTGGGGGTTGAAAAGCCAGCGCCCGAGAGGTGAGCACTCTGGCCATTAAAAATTGCCTGGGCAGCCCCGTCGGCATTCCCCGGTAGGGGCGCCTCAAGCAGTAAGCAATTAACTTACTCCTCCCCAAAGAGGGGAGGCACAGCCTGGGAGGGTGGACCTCCTAGAACTGCACAGGACAATCCCATAGACCGGCGTAAATCAAGCCCCAAAGGCCAAGAGAATACCAGTCTATAGGGTGCGGTATCCATCGGAACAGATACTACACTTTGATCTCGACCAAGTGATCAGTCTCAATACTAATTTTGAGTGGCCATCCCATAGCCCGGACCTAAGGCCCCCAGATTTTTTCCTTTGGGACTATCTTAAGGACAGAGTGTACGCAGGGAAACCCAGAACCATCATGGAACTCAAGGAAGCCATCAGGGAGGAGATGAGAGCCATTCCCAATTCAGTCTGTAAGAACGTCATTCTACGCCTCAAGAAATGCACGGAGCTAAATAGAGGCCATCTAGAACACATGCTATAGAACGGAGAAAAAAAGGCCAAAGACCCTAGTGTTTTGATGTGATGTTTTGAATATAATAAACTAGTTATGATCAAAAATTTATTTCATTCGGACGAAACACTAAGAAACGGGGCCTAATTAGAGTTGGGGCTCGTTTTTGGGGGGGTCACCCTGTATATATAATATATTTTATAAATAAATATTAAATTGTATTATACCTACAGACGCTAGAGTTTCAAGCTTATTGCTCTCATCAGTGCAGGAAACTAACAATTTCAGACGGTTCACAGAGTCAGCCTAGAATCTGAAAGCATATATATATATATATATATATATATATATATATATATATAGTAATTCAGGTAAATTTACGTACGAATGCGCGTGTGTGTACTATATCAAAACTTACCCCATCAATGAGGTCACGTCGTCTGACCGAATTCCCTTGAAAGATTAAAAAATTATAATAAACATAAATAAATTTCAAATTTAATAAAAAGATACCAAATATTTTATGCAATTTTAATTGTTTTTTATGAATGGATCACATATTCAGTTCCAGAAATAAATATAGTTTTATTCTACTGTTTACAGCCGCAGAGAAGGGATCTACTCGAGGAGGTCTATTTATTTAGATTTATGGACGAAATATGTCCGCAAATATGTAGCCATAAAAAATATACTTAATATATATATATATATATTCTTATATATGCATACTTATATATATAGAGGGGGATGAGAGAGCGAGAGAGATGGATAGAGAAGGCATACAAACAGGTAGAAATAGTAAGAGTCAATGATATAATGGGCGAGGAAAGACAGACAGACAGACAGATAGACAGACAGACAGACAGACAGACAATGAAGTTACAAGAGACACAGAGAAAGTGAAAGAGAGGAGTAAGATAAAAGTAAATGGAGAAAGAGAAAGCAGAGAGAATCTACAAGAGTTACTGCGGAAGAGAAAGAAAGAGAGAAAGAGAGAGAGAGAGAGAGAAAGAGAGAAAGAGAGAAAGAAAGTGAGAGAGAGAAAGAGACAGAGAGAGAGAGAAAATTAGGCGTGGCTAACACGTAGATTGTATTAGAAAAGGACAAGGAAGAGGGATATGAGTTCATCAAAGATTAATTCAATTGATGACTTTATCAGGTTTAAGCGTCATAATTGCTTTGGCATTTTCCGAAATTCGTGCGACAATGGCGGAACAGAAACAAGTAAAACAGAAACCAAGAAGAAAAAAACACAAAATAAAACAAAACAAAAAACGGAATTCAGAAAACAAAAACGGCCAAAACGTAAAAAAATATATTCAAAATAAAGATTCAACAGGAATATTCGTTTTCCTGTTCGATTTTAATACAATTTCATAATGAGATCATTAATCATGTAATTTTGCTGACTGTAGACCCCCTCTACGCTTATTTCCAAAGCATATTTGTTGTAAAATGTTTTACGATGAATTCTTATAATAACATTATAAACGTTGCATTTCTATAATACAATTATTTGCAAACGCATTTCGATAGTCAAATTATTTCCAATGCATCCACGGTTCACAATATATACACAATACATTTTAATAGCCAAATGATTTATAGTTAAACTATAATAGTCAAATAATTTTCAAACCACCCAATAGTCAAACAAATTCCAATGAACTTCAGTAGTCAAATAATTTGTAATGCATTTCAATAGTCCAACAATTACCAATGCATCCAATAGTCAAATAATTTATAGTTAAACTATAATAGTAAAAAAAATTTCAAAGCACCTAATAGTAAAAAAAAATTTCAATGGATTTCAATAGTCAAATAATTTATAATGAATTTCAATAGTCCAATAATTACTAATGCATCCAATAGTCAAATAATTTATAATGCCTTTCAATAGTCTAATAATTTATAATACATCTCAAATAGTTTAACAATTTATAATGCATTTCAATCGTGCAATGCATTCCAATAGTCAAATAATTTACAATGAATTTCAATAGTCAAATAATTTTCAATACATCTCCAATAGTCAACTAATTTATAATGCATTTTAATAGTCAAAAATGTATAATGCATTCAATAGCCAAATTATTTATAATGCATTCTAATAGTCAAATAATTTAAAATGCATTCCAATCGTCCAATAATTTATAATGCATTTCAATAATCAAATAATTTCCAATTCATCCAATAGTCAAATAATTTATAATGCATTTCCGTAATAAAATCATTTCCAATATATTCTTTATAGTTATAACCTTTACCCATCTATTCCTACAGTTAAGTAATTTGACATGCATTCTTATAGAAACTCATTTCCAATGTATCTCTAGGGTAAAAAAATAATTACAATTCATTTCAATAGTAAAACAATTTACAATCAAAATAATCACTTACACGATAGGTCGATACACATAGATACATGACACCACAGACACACATACGCACACACATATACATGCGCGTAGAGTAGGGAGGAGGGTAGAGAGTTAGATAAAATTGTTGTCGCTCTAGCTCACGTAAATATTGATAGTCTATTTTTAGCTAGTGTAAACGCAATCTACCTATGAGGGGTGTAGCCGGAGGTTGGCGCAATACATTCCGTTATTTACATTCTACAGAGTGTTCCAAAAGTCTTGGGCATATTTCAAGTACTTATATCTGCTGGACTATGAATGGTAGTAAGATGAAAATGGTACCATTTTCTTTTCGGAGCTGGAATTAATCGAAATGAAAAAAGATAAATAGCGTAACAGATCAAGAAACACCACTTTGCGAACTCCCACAGTTCGAAGACTGGCACAACACACGCACTGAAACTGAGGAGGTCGAAGACTACGAAATCACAGAACTCACCGAGGAAGAAGCAAGTAAAGTTTAAAATATCAAACGATTCCTGATCGGGAACAAATCAAAACTCCCATCTCTAAGGAACGAAGATCGGAAGAAATTAAAATGAGAAACAGAGAAAGTAAACAGACTGCTCGCGAACATCACAACAGATACTATCACATACCTAAAAAACATGATATATGCGGGGTCAAAATCAATAAGTATAAGACTAAAAAAAGAAAAAAAGACCAGAAGAATGGACGGACAAAGCCTGGATAAGAAATCAGACTGGAAACCTAGATCACCAAACTTCGAAAAGAAACTAAAACTGTAAACAGAATAAAAGAGAACAGGAACTGATGGAAGAGTGGACATCTGACTAGCAATGAAAGGCTAAATAAGAAACATCGAGAACTAAAACAAACGATAGCAACAAAAGTAGGAAGACTAAGACGATACAGATACAAATCCGAACAGTACAAACACAACAGGACGTTTGAAAACAATAAAATCCAGTTTAACAAAAACGTAAACGGAGAAAGAAGAACAGAACAATCGGACGCGACGGAGAAAAGACACTTCTGGAGCAAGATATAGGAAAAGCCGCAAAAATACAACGAAATGAAAAATGACTGAAAAACATAACAGATATACTAGAGGAGATAAAAGAAGAAACAGAAACAGAAATTAATAAGGAAACGATTAAGACAACCCTGAGGAAAATGACAAACTGAAAAGCAACAATACACGCTGGGATGCATGCATACAGATTTTTTTTTAATTGACGACCTTATATTAAAGTCGAGAGCAGAAACTGAGAGGAGGTATCCACAAAACAAACGAACCAGAGTAGATGACCAAAGGAAATACAACGCTAATAACAAAACGCCAACAAAGGAACTACCCCAAGCAACTACAGACCAATGACCTGTTTACCAAAAATGTGGAAAATCCTAACGGCACAATTAAGAGAACAAATCTACTACTTCCTGAACAATCCTAGACTGCTCCCCGAATAACAAAAAGGATGCCGGAAAGGGAAAAGCGGGACGCATGGTCTTCTATATATATAGATAAAAAGATCCTGAAGGAGGTAAAAAGCAGAAAAAAAGGACATAGCCATGGCATGGATGGACTACAAAACAGTATACGACAGAATCTCTCAAGTATGCATGATTGAATGCTTAAAAATCTACAATATACTCAACAGGATTATTAATCTCATTAAGAAAGCAATAGGAACATTGAGACTAAAACTGACAGCTGGAGTACAACAGCTGACTGAGATAAAAATACAGTTGCATCTTCTAATAAGACTCCCTATAACCATTACTATTTATCATAGTTATGATGCCACTTAACTACATACTCAAGAACTGTGATGCCAGATACAAGTTTACGGACACAGAATTAAGAATAAACCACCCCACGTACATGAATGATCTGAAGCGATATGCAGAAAGGAAAAAGGAACTGAAACAGCTGATGAATACGACATTAAAATGAAATTCGGAATGGAAAAGTGTGCACTGCTAGAGATAAAAAAAGAGGAAAACTGGAGACAATAGAGGGTATGGAACTACCCAACCAAGAGGAGGTGAGGGCGCGAGCCGAATAGGATAACTATAAATATTTAGGAGTTATAGAAACAGACATCATCAAATCTACAGCAATGAAAGAGAATATTAGAAAGGAATACCTGAGGAAAACAAGGAAACTCTTAGAAACGAAATTATATAGTAGAAATCTAGTAAAAAGAAATAAACACCTGTGCAGTATGACTAATTAGATACACTGGACCATTCATAAAGAAGAACTCAGGCAACTTTACCAGAAGACTAGAGAATTAATGACTATACACAACGTACTACTCTAAAAAGACGATACGGGCAGACTCTACGTGAATAGAAACGAAGGGGGAAGAGGACTGATACGTATAGAAGACTGTGCAGATAACCTTAAAGAGAGCTGGAGAAATAGATAACCCATAATCCAGAAGGGCTGATCACGGCAGCAAGAGACACCGTCCCAATGAACCACTCGGGAAGCACCGAAATCAGAAACAAAAAACAAGAAAAATAGCTATGTGGACGGTTCATAAGAATAACAGTAGAAGAGACCCACCAACATTCCTGGGAATGTCTAAGAAAAGGATACGTAAACAGAGAAACGGAATCGCTACTGACAGCTGGAGAGAACAATGCGATTAGGAATAACTGCATTAAAGCTAAAATAGCTAAAACCTAGGAAAAGAGTTAATGCAGCTTGTGGTGACAAAGAGACGAAACAGTAAATCACATAATAAATGAATACAGCAAACTTGTCCAAAAAGAATACAAAATATTTAAAAAAAAAATACAAGAACATACACAACTGCGTGGGGAAAGCAGTATACTGAGAGCTATGAAAACGATTGCATTTCGAACACGCGGACAAATGGTACAAACATAAACCAAAGAGAGCACTGGAAAACGAAAATCACAAAATCCTCTGGGACATGGAGGTTCAAACAAATAAGCTCATACAAGCAAGGAGACCAGATGTCACAATAGTCAGCAAGAAGGAAATCATGCCAAGTTGTAGATTTTGCCTTTCCAGCAGACATTAGAGTGAAGATCAAAGAGACGGAAAAATGAAGCAAATACATTGAACTTGCAAGAGAATTTAAAGGGATATGGAGCATAAAGTAAGTCAATATAATACAAATAATCGTAGGGGCACTAGGAACAGTCCCCCCAAAAACTGGAAAAAAGGCTGTAAGAAATTGGAATCGAAGGGGTCACTGAGACCATACAAAAGAAGGCAATGATGAAAACAGCTGAAATTTTAATAGACACACTAGACTGCGAAAACCAACTCGCACAAGCTACGAACAGTAACCAATCATATAAATGTTACAACAGGAAGAAAACAAAACCACAAGAAGAACACCGCCGCATGAACCCAAGGAACAGTAACTGCAAGAAACTCTATAAACTGACCCGCATCCGAAAAAAATGATGGCACCAGCCCCGGCTGATAACTCACAAAATAGGTGTGAAGGGTCAAGGAGTAGCGAGAGACCGATGCGGGAGACCACTAACCAGACATCAACTGAAAGAGTGCGAAGACTACTGGGACCTTGAGGAGGCTTATTGCCACCTAAGTCCCAGAGGAGACCAATGGCCGTTACCAGCGAGAAATTAATAGTAGAGGCTGTTGCGATACCGCAAAGTCATTTGTAATGGTTATCGAAAAGAGGTGAAGAGTAATGAACATCTGGGGACGCTCAGACTCCAGGGAATACCGCCGGTTATTATCAGTGAACAATCACTGACGATGACTTGTGTGAGAAGTCCTAGTGAATAATAATAATAATAATAATAATAATAATAATAATAATAATAATAATAATAATAATAATAATAATAATAATAATAATAATAATAATAATAATAATAATCGAGAGAGCGGAGGGTATAGAACTGCTCAAACAAGAAATACTGGGGGCTATTGACAAATATAGTATTTATAAATATCTGAGAGTTTGGGAAGCGGACGTCATCAAATCAACATAAATTAAATAAAAGAACAGGAAAACTCTTAGAAACTAAATTATACAGTAGAAATATAATAAACGAAATTAATACCCGCGCAGTACCGCTAGTACGATATCCTGAACCTTTCATAGACTGGACAAAAGAAGAACTCAGACATTTGAACAAAATAACTAGAAAATTAATTATCATGTACAATGCATTGTACTCGAAGGATGAAACTGTAAAAAGGACAGATGATGGTAGATGAACCCTTGACCTCTAAACTTTTTCCACTCAAACACGACTCTTATTATGTAACAATATTTCATATTCAACTCATTCTATCTTTCGCTCTTTCTATTATTCAGTCATCCATCCATTTATTCGTCCATTCATTCCGTTTTTCTTTCTTTTTTTAAATTCTTCTCCGTTCTTTTTATTTATGCTACTCCATCTCTTTCTAACTATCTTTCATTTTTTTCTATCAATCTCTCGTTCTTTCGTTCTTTCTTTCTTTCGTTCTTTCTTTCTTTCTTTCTTTCTTTCTTTATTTATTTAGTTTTGACATTCTTGCCCTCGTTATATTTACGTGACTTTATCTCTGTCAAGTTATTTCTCACATCCATATCTATCTATCTATCTATCTATCTATCTATCTATCTATCTATCTATCTATCTATCTATCTATCTATCTATCTTGCTTACGTTCTATCTTTCATTCATTATTTCATTCATTATTTTATTTCATTCATTCTACGCCCTAAAAAATGAATAACAAAATAAAAAATAAATAAAATAAACAACAAAATAGGACCAGACCCCCAAGTTAAAACCAAGGATTGGCCGCCATGTTTGACATTTCATGTTTTTAGAGGTTTTCACAACCGTCTCGGAAGAAAGGGAGATAATCAACAGCCTACAACAAAATAACTACATCGACGATCAATTAAGAATTAAAAAAATGTATAAACATTAAAAGGTCTAAAAAAAAACGACCGCGCGGGTTTCGTTCAAAGAGTCAAGCATCCAAACAATACCCTTCATCAACAAAGCCGCTTCGTTATCGCAGACCGATACATAATAATCAGAGACACAAGTGTCTGCTGCGAGCTAACCGGAAGTGTAGCCGTTAGCTTCGTGCCTATTTGACGATAGACTCACAAAGGGTCGCCATTTTTACGTAAAGTGCTGAGCTGGAAATGAAGGAGCTGTCGTATCGAGATTGCGACCGTCTGACAAAATTCAAAGCCGCCTGACATTTAAAATAACACACGGGCGGCTCACTCGGCATAATTAGTCACACTGACTCCAGTGACTTCGCGTTTTTTTGTTGTGTTTTTAAAAAATATCAACAGAAGCCCTAAGCCGCGCGTCATACTCAATAAGTTTTTATAGGCGTCCTCGGAACATCATAAGAGGCTTCGTTCGTCGATTCGATTTAGCTCCAATCGATAAACGTGTAGATTGAATGGACGCGTCTATAATAAGATGTGTCCAAATATCTTTTTGAAAGTATTTGTCCGTCCGTACATATTTCACGCTTTAGTTTAGAAATCATATTTAGATACGTCCATGCATTCCCATAAGAGGCTAGGTTCGTCTATCTGTCTCGCTTACATTTGAAATAATATTTTTGTCCTTAAACGTTCAGATTGAATCGACGATCTTATCTTAGATGCGTCCAGCCATCTCTAAGACATGTTTTTTAAAACTCTCATGTTCGTCGGTCTGTTACGTTTAAGTTTGAAATCCCATTTTTAATAATCTATCACGCTTAAGTCTGAGACATGTTCATTGGTCTGTTAGGCTTAAGTTTAAAATCACATTTTCGTTGGTCTGTCACACTTAAGTTTACAATAACATTTTTGTGAAGATTAAGACATGCATATTTGATCTTTCACGCTTATGTTTAAAATCACATTTTCTTCAGCCTGTCACGCTTACGTTTGAGATATCATTTTAATCATTAAACGCGCAGATTGAATGGGCGTATCTTTTGGCTATACGCCCCCACTTTTTTTTTCAAATATCAAGAGAAGCCCTAAGTTGTGCGACATTATTAGTGCTGTTTGAATATTTTCACAAACTTTACGATAGATCAAGTACGTTATTGTAAACATGAATAAATAGAGTGGCGGATTTGAATCTAAGTGTGGTACCCCCCCCCCCACGCGCCTTCGTGACCCGCATGAGATAACCTTTTAGAAAAAAGTACGATGATGATATCATTGTATAAGAACGTTATGCTAAGTTGGAGTGCTTGGGTGGTGTACCACTCTAAAACCTAACGTATTCGTCTCTCTATTCCTTACCCTACGGTGTATTTTATTTCCAAAAATCAGACTAAAAAAAGAAAAGAAAATACAGCACTAACCAAGGCCTTATTTATTTACCTCGACACGATGTCACAGTTAGAGACAATGCTGCGTTTTAATGTGGGGAGCACTCTAACTCCGCAAAATAGGGCCACTCTGAATGGGGACAAAAGTAAGGAAATATGCCTAAGTCTAGCAGGATTATTCCTCTTTTAAGAAAGAACAGAACAGGAACTATCCTTTGAATAATTTATTCGCACAAAACAGGTAAACAAGTCTTACAAATTGGAGAGAAGGCCTTCAAATGTGTGGGGAGTTGGGGATAATCTTCTGCTTATCCCACTCTTAACTAGACGCATTTTGATTTGTTACCTATTTGTACAAGTAATTTTCCTGGAATGTGTTCACCATTAGTCTATCCTTTTTACTTCAGTAACCACCAGAATATCACATTTACACTATGTACTACCTTATTTAAATATCTCCAACGGTTTAAAATCAGTTTTATTTACGATTGATGTTTACAATTTCATCAAAACATGATGGACAGTGGGAGAATGAAAAACACCCAGAATGAAAGGAAAGGCAAATTGGCCACTGAGAGTAAAAGACATTCGAGCACTATATACGTCCTGTTTACATAGATTTTTTTTACTACGCTATCGATGAACTGAGATTTATTTTCTGTACAAAAGAGTATTACTATATACACATATACATGCACACATATAATTACCTACTAGAAACCATCCTCGAGTGTCTTCGGTCGATCTGTACAGGAGTTTGTCAGGACAATCTGACATGAGGATACTTCCCTCTACAACCAAACTCTGGCACAAATATTCAAACTAACATAGTATTCGAAGCCTAAATAAGATACCCTCGACACGGCTATACACTGGCTCATGTGAGGAAAGGTGCACTTATTCCAAGTAATGTTACTTCAAGTAACAACACTTAGCTGGATACTCCACCAGACTAGATTAATTCCTGTCCTAGAATCCGGTAAGACCAAAAGACTACAAGAAAGATACACAATGACATACTTAACTTTTCAATTAGGGAGAGGAAAATTAATGTTTTAAACTTCTTTACTAACTCAAAAGTTGACAGGTAAAGGAGAACTTTAATTGAATAATCGAATATCTATGTATCTCATATAGAAATCAAGTGTTAGCCCCGGGAAGGGGCCCCTTGATTTTTGAGAACTTCGACTGAAGAATATATATATATATATATATATATATATATATATATATATATATATATATACATATATATGTATATATATATATATATATATAACACTATTTATAGATAAATGTTAAATTATTATTATTATCTACAGACGCCGGCGTTTCAAGCTTATTGCTATCATCAGTGTGGGAAGTGATAATTTCAGACGGTCGTAGGTCACGAATCCGGTTCATAGAATCAGACTAGACTCGGCAAGCTATTGCTCTATCCTAATGACTACCGGGAATTGCCACGTTATTAAGGGGAAATAAAGTTCTATTTGTGACTTGAGAAAGCAGGCAGCAATTAGTAGATAATGGAGAGGTTTAACGAACGTATGTGGAACCTTGCATATATATATATATATATATATATATATATATATATATATATATATATATATATATAAAACATTGAATACGAATTTAAAGATAAATTATGTATCCTTAAATAATAATCTGTCGTGATAATAGAAAGCTCTATATAGTGAATAGAGCAATTGAACTTCTTTTGAACTTCTGATGTTTTAATGAATATTGTATTTGTTGTTATATCGTAGTAAAAACAATAAATAAATAAGAACACAAGACAGGAATAGAAGGAATAAGAAATGCATTAGGAATACTTAATTACATACAATAAGTCAATCGCAAATACAGGTTCTACGCAGACGTGCTATAAGCGGTGCGCTAAGCGGTTCCACGTTGATTAAGCATAGGTACTGACTTTATAGTGACCTGACGAATCTATCCTCTCACTATTGGAAAATCCAGATCAGTCCATAATATTTATGTCACTTTTTATGTTCATCATTCATCTTCTGAATATATATATATATATATATATATATATATATATATATATATATATATATATATATATATATTTCATGATTTTTTGAGGAGTACAACATTTTATTATCGCAAGCATGAAGGGAAGACGAATTTTATCGTTCATGATTAAAAGTTAATCAAGAAAAAAAAGCCAGCTTACCGGTTTCGCCCTCTCTTAACAAAGGCTGTACCGAGGGATAAAAAAGAGATATAAAAAAGGGGTGAAAAGAGAGAGTACAGAAAATAAATAGCGTTATGATATATGTACAATGGATGGTGAATCTTAGAGACTGATCACATCTAGTACTAATAGACATTCCCTTTGCTTACAAAGGAAGGGACGTTTAAGACGAACGTGGATCGTCTACAAGATTTATAGATGGTATAATGAGTGAGCATGACTGAGAATGGTGAAGGAGTCAATACTAAAATTCCTAGCGCACGGCGGGTTTTTAAGTAAATGGTCTGTAATGGAAGACCCGTATGTGTTATTTTGAACGTCCGTTGAGCGGAAGGTTCCATTCCTAATCTTACTCGAAATGTGTTGTTGGACTCTACTATCCAATCTTAATGTCGTCCTACCCACGTAGTCAGCATATATATATATATATATATATATATATATATATATATATATATATATATATATATGTATTAGATTGTGTAAATAAAGATATATAATATCACATCAAAAATTATATATATATATATATATATATATATATATATGTGTGTGTGAACTGAGTTGTTTTCCGATACATACAAGGTTACCTGTCAAGCAAAATTGATTTTTATTTTAAAAAATTATAACTGTTTCCATAACCAATAGGACTAGGACATTAGTAATCCTTAATGTTAAGAAATATAAAGAGTATATAAAAAACAAATAAAATTATAATTCAAATTTTCATGTTTATTTTATATTTTTGCATAAATACTTCTTATCAGAATTGTGAATTATTAATTACAATAATTAGATCCATGCTAGAAAGCTTCCAGATATACATTAGAAAAACTTGAAATTAAAAAAATGAAATGTCCAAAAAAACTTGGATGGTCATAGAATTAAAAAAAAAGGTTAAAGCATTGATAACAACATTTACATAGAACCCAGAAAATCATAGTATGATAAAACTCTGATCTGATTTACTTTATATATATATATATATATATATATATATATATATATATATATATATATATATATATATATACTGACACTTCATTATTCATTATTTATGCATTTCTGTATATTAATTAAAGAAGAAAAAAACACTAGTTGTTGAATAGGAACTCCCTCTGAATCCCTTGGCTCACGTTGCCTTTTTTATACCTAAATGAGAAGCCTGAAATAATCAGATTTAAATACATGGACAAATTGTTCAATGTAAGATAAGAGGCAGTGCTGAACTGCAGACATTTCAAAGGACACACACTCAGCAGGTGGTTCTGAACAATAAGTATAGGTTAAAAAATAAAACAATAACAGCTCAGCCTCCAAACCCTCCCAAAATATTTTTGTTATTTCAGTTTACTTTATTTTATTTTACATGAGGTTATCGTATTAGAATTTCTTTATTTAATTTTTCAGTTTTATTTTTATTTTTGTTCTATTTTAGCACGGACTGATTCGAAATTAGGCATTAGAATTTGAAATTTTTACTCTTAGATAGAACATTTTATAGATTTTAAGTTTAATTTGAGAAAAATCAATTGGCAACGTATTTTATAACGGTAAGTACAAGAATGATATTCTACACAGTGTAAACAGAATGAAACAAAATACGTGGTGTTAAGTGTGAAGTATGCATATGTATGTTGATGATGTAATTCAAGTGATATGTTTGTGCATATGTATGTAAATGAGTGCATGTGTTAGTATATGTGTGTATATGTATGCATGTGGTATGTATATATATATACATATATATATGTTTGTGTGGATATGTGTGTAGTGATACATCTGTGGTTGTATATGTATATGTATATGTATATGTGTATGAGTATGTATGTATATATGTGTGTATGTATGTAAGAATATATGTGTATATATATACATATGTTTATCTAAGCCTGTTGAGTTTTGTAGATATATGAGTATGTACGCCTGATTGTGTATATATGTATCGATATGCATATATATATATATATATATATATATATATATATATATATATATATATATATATGAATACGTGTATGTTTCGATAATATACAAAATGTGAAACTGTGTAATATGTATGTAACTAATTAAATAGTAAGGGTTTCATTTGTATTTTATTTTAGAATTTAGTTTTTAACTAATATAATTTTTCAAATTTGTACCTTAAATTTTTCTATTTAAATACTTTTAACTTATATATGTCTCTGAGATTTATGCTATTAGTTAAGTTTGACAGTGATAGTGGTATGTATGCATATATATATTTGTGCAGTTGTTTGTAAGTGTGCATGTGTATATATATATTTATAGATGTATGTATGCTTTATATGTATGTTTTAAAATGATAAACAATAAAAGAGGTTGAGAAAATAAATATATATATGTGTGTTTATTTGTATTTACATTAGCACTTAATATCGTGTTACTGGTTCATAATAGGTAGGGCTTATTGTCTCCAGGTCAATCACAAAGAACTGAGTTTTGGGGGTTGTATTACCCTATCATAAAGTAGTATGGTAAGTAGACTTCTGGCATGAAAGAGAAAACAGTACGATCTAAATATATGTATATGTACTAATTAAATGCTGAGTTTAATGTAGATAAATGATTGGACAGTTTAATATTTTTCTCCCCCTCCCTACGCTTCTCCAAACACCAAACAAGAATTGCTAAGCTGTCAGTATTTTTAATTTTTACGTGGCCTGAGGAAGCTCTATTTTGAAAAGAAAAGGCCGCTGAAAAATATATGCACATATGCAGCCAATAATGTTTTCATACATAAAAAATAATACTATTATACAGCTCTACTTGTTATTGAGCACTATTGTATTATTGGATTAAAATCTGCGAAACATCAATACAATTACTATATATACATATATATATATATTTTACGTACACACTTTTATGTACGTAAAAAAAAAAATTATTACGTTAAAAACAACATATATATAAATAAGAATACGGCCTCTTCAAGGCGACTTAATGTAATCTTCTGCATGACTGTTTACCGCTTAAGAAGTGGGACAAATACAAACGTTGTTATTATCAGCAGTAAAAACAATAATATATATATATATATATATATATATATATATATATATATATATATATAATGTCGTCAAACAACTGTTTTATAGTTGTTCTACAACTCATCAGTGTGGCTAGACGTAGAACGTGTATACACACACAAAAATACGGAACTCAGACAGCAGGTCAGATATAAATCCGATTATATATATATATATATATATATATATATATATATATATATATATATATATATATATATATAATCGGATTTATCTACGATTTTGAACTCTATTTTCACCATTGGATTTACTTCTTTTTGAACGCCTTCCTGTGATGCTTCTACGAAACTTTTTCTTCTCCATTGAAACCTTCTTCCATTGGACACCTTACCGTTGGACAATTACCACCTGGACAAACCCAATTCCTTTTTACTCGAACTTTTATTCACCCATTTTTTTCTTAATATTTTTTCAAATGTTGAACTTTGGCTTTTCTATTGCCAACTTATCTATCTGTAAAATTCCTCTGATGATAAGATTTCGATCTTTGAAAAGCCTTGGCTTAAGGAAAGAGCTATAAACGTATAAGCATAATTTTATTACAGAATATACCTTGCATTGAACATTTGAAGTTTGAAATAAATTTGGATATCCGTGCATGTTTATCACTCTTCGACAATCTTTCTCTCTCTCTCTCTCTCTCTCTCTCTCTCTCTCTCTCTCTCTCTCTCTCTATATATATATATATATATATATATATATATATATATATATGTGTGTGTGTGTGTGTGTGTGTGCGTCTATGTGTATATGTATGTGTAATTGTCTATATTTCAATCACCATACGTCCACTATATATCTCTCTCTCTCACTCTCTCTCTCTCTCTCTCTCTCTCTCTCTCTCTCTCTCTATATATATATATATATATATATATTTATATATATATACATAATGGTGCTTAATATATAATGATGGTAATGCTAAATTGGAAAGGGAACGATAGAGATTTTTTTGTTTTTGTTTTTTTGTTGTTGACATTTCCATAAAATATGAAAACCCATGAAGAGATAAAAGAAAAACGAATATTCTGAATTACCTCAATGGAAGAAAATAGATATTGGTAATGATATGACGAAGAAAAAGATATATAAAAAAAGTAATAAAACCCACCAGGGTGATTATCTTATAAACAAATATAGCAACGAGACAAAACTGTTTGCAATAGTAATAGAAACATTAAGATATAATAATAATAATAATAATAATAATAATAATAATAATAATAATAATAATAATAATAATAATTTTCGAAGAACAACTGGAAAAAGTTTTGCATAGTTCCTCGTTCTTTTTACCTTGAAATCGTAATCATCCTATTTTCTTCTTGTGTTGTTGTCATTTCGTTTCTCGCTGGCCTTCATTTTTTCGTCATTTCTTTCTTTACTCCCCGTGGCTGGGTCGTCGTCCCCTGTTGTTTATTTCTTCGTCGCTGTTGCTAATCTTCTTGTCATCACTTTTCGCTGCCGTGTTGATTCTTTGTCTAGGATTCACGTTGCTCATCGTTGTGTATATAAGTTTTTCATTGCCTTAGAAAAATATTAAAATTGAGATTCGGAATGGAGATTTATTCGGAATGAAGAAATATCTAAAATGACAAGTACAATTTACACTTAATCATAAAGAAGAGAGACAATTATATTCTTAACTATGGTATATATAGAGATATATAGACCGATAGATTTATAGACTGAATGACAAACAAACAGATAGCGCTAATGGCCGCGTGCGACCTCAATAGTTTTGTTCGTCGTTAAGGCATCTTTTCAGCAACCGTTCGCCTCGATTTCCACTAGTCTGATTTTACTCTCTTGCTCTGTTCTCACGTGACGTCATATCCGTGGGTGATCTCATCCGCACGGAAGGGAAAAGAGCAACGGATGATCTGCTATACATAGATCAAAAGATCCTGAAGGTGGTAAAAAACAAGAAAAAAAGAACATATCCATTGCAGGGATGGACTATAAAACAGCATCCGACATAATCACCCAATCATGAATAATTGGATGCTTATACATTTACAAAATACCCGACAGGATTATTAATCTCATTAAGAAAGCAATGTGAAGATTGAGACTAGAACTGACAACTGGAGTACAATAAAAAAACACAGAGTAGTATATTTCAAAGAGACTCCCTATCAGAACTACTATTTATCATAGCCATGATTACACTCAACTACATACTCAAGAAATGTTATGCCGGATACAAGTTTACAGACACAGAACAAAGAATACACCACCTCATGTACATGGACGACATGAAGCTATTTACAAAAGGCAAAAAAGAACTGGAACAGCTGATAAATACGAGCAGAACCTTAAGCCACGACATTAAAATGAAATTCGGAATGGAAAAGTGTGCACTGCTAGAGATGAAAAGAGCATAACTGAAGATAAGAGAGGGCATGGAACTATTTATCCGAGAGGAGATGAGGGCGCAAGCGAACGGGATAGCTATACATATTTTGGAGTTCTAGAAGCAGACATCATCAAATCTACAGAAATGAAAGAGAATATTGGAAAGGAATACCCGAGGAGAACAAGGGAACTCTTAGTAAAGAAATTGTATAGCAAAAATCTAGTAAAAAGAAATAAACACCTGGGCAGTCTCACTAATAAGATACTCTGGACCATTCATAGGCTGGACTTAAGAAGAAATCAGGAACCTTGACCAGAAGACTAGAAAATTAATGACTATGCACAACGCACTAAACCCAAAAGACGATACGGGTAGACTCTACGTGAACAGAAACGAAGGGGGAAGAAGACCGGTTTGTATAGAAGACTATGCGGAAGACATAAAAAGAGCTGGAGAAATACATAACCAAGAACACAGAAAGGCTGATCACTGCAGCAAAATCACCGTCCCAATAAATAACACGGGAAGAGACTCACCAACATTCTTGAGCATGGCTAAGAAAAGGACACGTGAATTGAGAAATGGAAAATCTACTGACAGCTACACAGAACAATGCAATATGGTCTAACTGCATTAAGGCTAACGTAGATAAAACCCAAGAAAACAGTTAATGTAGATTGTGGGTACAAAGAGACGAAACAGTAAATCACATAATAAATGAATACAGCAAACTATTTAAAAAAAGAATACTAGAACACACACTGGGAATTATGCAAACGACTGCATTTCGAACACGCTGACAAATGGAACAAACATAAAACACAGACAGTACTGAAAAACGAAAATCCCAAAATCCACTGGGGCATGGAGGTGCAAACAGATAAACTCACACAAGCAGGGAGACTGGATGTCATAATAGTCAACAAGAAGGGCAAATCCTGCTAAATCTTTGATTTTGCCGTCCCAGCAGACTACAGAGTGAAGATCAATGAGACAAGAAAACGAAGCAAACACACAAAACTTGTCAGAGAATTAAAAGGGATATGGAGCATGGAGAATGTCAATATAATACCAATAATCGTAGGAGCACTCGGAACAGTCCCCAAAAGCATTGAAAGAAGACTGGGAGAAATTGGAACCAATGGTATCACCAAGCCCATACAAAGGTCGGCAATGACGAAAACAGCTGCAATGTTAAGGAAACCCATCGAATGCGAAAACCAACCAGCATAAGCTACGAACGGTAATCAATAACATGGAAGTTACAATAGGAAGAAAGCAAAACCGCAGGAAGAAGACAACCACATGAACACAAGGAACAGAAACAGCAAAACATTTCATAAACTGATCCCTCCTTTCCCCCTAAAAGTGATGCCAGTAGCTTCACCTGATACCACACAAAATAGTCGTGAATGGTCGAGGATGGTGAAAAAACCGAGGAGGAAGATCACTAACCAGACTTCCACTGGAAGAGTGCGTAAAATACTGGGACCTTGTGGAGGCTTATTGCCACCCAAATCCCGGAGGAGACCAATGGTCATTACCAGCGAGAAATACACGGTAGGCAGCTATTGCGATACCGCAAAGTCATTTGCAATGGTTATCGAAAAGAGGTAGAGAGTACTAGAAATCTGGGTAGGCCTTTTGTCACTCAGACTCCAGGGAACACTGCCAGTTATTATCAGTGAGTAATCACTGACGATGACTTTTGTGAGAACTCCTAGTGAGTACAAATAATAATAATGATAATAATAAAACTCGATAGCGGCACTACCATCGGTTGGTACCATAGAAAATGATCGTGAAGGATCTAGGAGGATAGACGAGCTAAAGGGGAGAGCACCACCCAAACCTCTACTGTAAGGATACAGAAAGTACTAGAGCTTTGTAAAAAGATAAACTTAATTCACAAATAAGGTACAAGGCCATCAAAATGTGCGTAGTGGGATTTCTATCCTACTCTTAAGTAGACACATTTTGACACATTCGCCCTTGCACTGTTTGTTTTTTATACTTGAATTATTTGTCTATCATTTTCATTTCAGAAGTCACCGTAATACCATATGCACTCTACGGACTGCCCTACATAAAATATCCCCAATTGTTAGAAATAATTTTTTTTTACAAATTTATTGAAAAATCATGGGGTGTGAACTCGACACGTGTCTAGATTTGAATCTCAATTTTATCTCTTTAAAAGTACTCGACTTACAAAGCTTAATAATTATTTTTAACAAATATAATTCTTATTATCCAGAGACTTATATGTATGTTTCGTGTTAGCATTAACACTTATTAGTATGGATGATGAAACTGTACTACTGGTCGAATGATTTGAACCCGGATACGAATATCTCGACCCAAGATTCTAACCACGAAGTCCTCGTGACAATCTCACTTCAAATGCGAGAGAAATAAGTTTTGTATTTTTATTTATAAACACAAATAATGAGAAACAGTATTCGATCTACCGAAAGGGAGAGAACTCGCCACGTGGTTAAATTGAATCTCAATGTCAATATTCTCAAAATGCTCAACTTACGGAGCTTAATTTTTTTAATGAATAAATGTTTTATTATCCATAGACATATATATGTGTCGTGTTACCATTAACACCTATCAGTTTAGCTGTATCACATCTATTCAGTGAGGCTAGACAAGCAAGTGCCTCAGGCCATAATCGAAACTTAGCTGTCCTCCGGTACCGGCTGAAAGAAAGTGGAATCTCAATGACATTTGCCTGAGAGCTCTATTTGTTTACACAAACAGCAGTGCATTATAAGATAGAGGCAGCTGGTGAGTTCATTTACCAGACAGCTAAACCCAAGAAGAGGGTCATATTTTATTCATCAACAGATAGACTGTTTCGCTGTATTACAGCTCTTCAGCGTGGCTAGACAAGCTAGTTCTTAAAGCCGTGATCGAAACTCGACCGTCTAAACGAGTCTCGGCGCTTTCAATATATATATATATATATATATATATATATATATATATATATATATATATATATATATATATATATAATTAATATTTATTCATAAATATTATATATATATATATATATATATATATATATATATATATATATATATATATATATATATATATATATATATATATATACATTTCAGCGTTTCAGTAGGAGAACTCGTATGCGCTCGGGTGTCATACGTAATCTCTTGTTTGCGGACCATGCTGCTCTGGTAGCAACATTTCTTGGGGAGGCTCAGAAAATTGTGGATCGCTTCTCAGATGCTTGCAGGGCTTTTGGACTCACCATCATCATAAGGAAGACTGCGGTTGTGCATCAGCCTCCCTCTACTCCCAAGCAGATCAGAGGTCTTAAACAAAATCACCTGTCTACCAATTTCAAAATATCCCAATAACAGTCAATGGCTAAAGCGTGAAGTATATGAAATCTTTTGCATACTGTGAACGCGCATGCATCGCTTTATGATGAAATTATCTACCGCATAACCAAAGCATCTAATGCTTTTAGTAAGCTTCGCCATTGCCTGTCGGACCAAAGGGGTTTGAAACTGGACACCAAGATCCAGGTCTAAAAAGCTGTCATTTTTCAGTCCTTTTGTATGGGTCTAAGACGTGAACTTCGTATCGATCGCAAATTAACCAACTCGATGTCTTCCACAAACGCTGTCTTCGCTCCATATTTAGATAAACATTTGAAGATAAAGTGAAAATGCTGATATTTTCGCAAATTGAAAGATTGGAGTTATTGAAACGTTCCTCATCCAGTCCCAACAGAGATGGGCTGGTTATATAGTAATAATGAGTGATGAAGGAATATCAAAGATCCTTATGTATCGTTAGCTGAAGGATGAGAAAAGGAGTACTGGCAGGCCTTGGCTTCGATACAAGGGCAAGCTGAAGTTAAATCTTTCAGCTATTTAAATCCATGTTGGAAGTTTTGAGGACTTGGCACAAGACAGGAACAAGTGGAAATTCGCCATTCGAAATGGAATACGGAATTTTGAAGTAGATCGCATTGAGAAATTAAGGGGGCGAGATTAAGGACATAGGTTCGTTCGACCCAATCACAAATTCTTTCTTGCACTATTTGTGGTCTCGTCTGTGGGTCACTCGCAAGAGTGAAATCTCACAATTGCCATAAGCATTAAAAAATGAGCTGATTTTGCTTTCGGACACCTATACGTCGAAATTGACGAGAAAGTCAATCACAGACACACACACACACTCTCACACACACACACACACACACACACACACACACACACACACACACACACACACACACATATATATATATATATATATATTGGTAAAGTATGAAAATATATTTATGGTAATTAAGAGGTGTCCGCCTTTCATCTCGGCAGGGAATAATCAGGCTAAAGGCACGGAGTTTTGTTACTGATTTTTTTATATATCCACGTGATGTTTAAGCTAGCTAACAAACACATTAGATTCGTTGTTATGTCCCTCCCACGGGTTAATGTTTTCATTAACCAATGACTTAGCTACTTTCAAACAAAGACCCGGCTGATCTTTACTTGACACCTTTTTCTGTTATTTTGTTTGGGTGTGTCGAATTAACAGGTGACCTTATTTTAGTACGTGCGTGATTGGAATAATGGATTTTCTATTTTTTTTCTATTCATTGCCACTTTAAATGTTGATTTAGTTTAGTTTTTTAAATTTATTTGTTGTGTATAGTGTTATTGTTATGGTGCCGTACCTATATGAAGAATAGTCGGACTCGTTCATTCCTAATAAGATACGGGAAGTATTTAGGCGACTTGCACATATTTTTTTTTCAATATATATTGTTCACCTAACCCCGTGTTCTGTGTCTTCATTTCGGCCCCTAAACAGGGTCACAACAAATTGGCGACGGGGTATTCCCACTTATACGGGAAACCCAAACGAAAAAACTATCGACGAGATAGTCAAAGTTACACAGCAAAAAAACAAGAAATGATTTTTCTTGAACCTTCGACAAAAGGACCCCCAAAACGGCGACGTTGGATTTAAATTTGAATGCTACAATAGGCGACAAATTAAATTAAGAAATACCTTTTAAAACAAAAAGAACAAAACTTGGAGAAATTGATTACAAACTTTTCTAGTTCTGGAAACTTGCTTACCGGTGGAAAAAAGGAGAAATAAAAACACGTGAAAATAAACTTATTATTTCTCTTAATTAAAGAAAGGTCAGTATTTTTTTTTCACTTAACAATAAGGGAATACATGATTTTTTCTCTCTCTCCAAAAGAGTGAAAGTTACTTCTGCCGAAAGAAAAACATTTTGAAACCGTACTTTTTTCTTCTCTAACTAAAACGCGTAGAAGCGTACTAAAAAAAAAATCGAGAAAAAAAGTTTTATACTCATTTTTACAACTAAGATTACATATAGCAAGTGTAATTTAAAAAAAAGAAGTTCTTACAAGTCATACTCAAAAGGCAACATTTATTTCCTAAAGAACTCACTTAAATATGGAAAGCTTTCAGTCGACCATCACAGAATTTGTAAAATTTCAAATGCAACAACAGAAAACTGAAGAAAAATTTCAAAAGCTTCTACTCGAGCAAAATGAAAAATACTACAACAAAAGAAAGAAGTTGACGACAGACATATCAAACAAAAGAAAGAAGTTGACGAAAGGATTGAAATGTTAATGAAACTTAGAAGCCAAGGTAACGAAAATGATAATGATTTTTCGCAGAATGCCGTGTGGAATGCTATCGACGAATTCGCATATTCTCCCGATAAGATAAAACTTTCGCATCATATTTTAGAAGATACGAAGACTTATATAGAATTGATTGCGAAAATTGGATGACTCTAAAAGGTTCGCCTGCTACTTAGAAAATTAGGTACCACCGAACATACGAAGTTTGTGGATTTCCTTTTGCCCCGAAAAACTAGCGATTTGACTTTTGCAGAAGCGATAAAACTGTTAACGGGGTTGTTCAGTTCCAAGACTACGTTATTTCATAAACGCTGGGAGTGTTTAAACCTTGTAAAAGAAGACGAGGAATATTATTCTACGTTCGCATCAGTAGTAAATAAGCATTGCAGTGATTTTAAATTATCCGAACTTAGTGTTGATAATTTTAAATTTTTAGTCTTCGTTCAAGGATTGGTATCAGGAAAATACGCTGACATAAGGCATAGAGTCCTAAATAAATTAGAAAATGAACCAATCATAACACTGAAGAAATTAACCGAGGACTGCCAGAGATTTGAAATGTAAAGCAGGATTCGAAAGACATCGAACAGTCAGGCATTGCACATATACGAAAAGTACGCCAAAAAACGAAATTCAACTTTCATCTAAAAATAAGTAAAAAAAAACAGTGACTTTCCCGCCGCAAAGACAAGCCAACCTGGTAAGACACAATATAAATGGCCACCGAGCCCTTGTTCGCGCTGTGGTAGCCTGCATTGATATATGCACTACCCATTTCGTTTTAAGACCTGCCTGACTTGTAAAAAATTCGGATGCAGAAGTTCGCACTTTAGAACTAATAGAAGAATTAAAACGAGGGTACAAGCCACAAGTACAAATAATCAGGAATGTATTAATATAAGAAAATATGTACACATAAAAATCCTGGATAAAAATATTAAATTGCAATTAGATTCGGGCTTGGACGTGTCAATAATAAATCTACATACGTGGAAGAGGTTGAATAAAACCACTCTGTTAAGAACCAAAAGAATAGCCAGCACAGTGACTGGTGAAATAAATAAATTTGAGGGACAGATAATTACAAATGTGTCCCTAATGGGAAATACCAAAAAAAATAAAAAATACTGGTGTTAAAAGACGCTAATAACCTTTTTGGAACTGCTTGGATGCAAGCATTTAATTTATGGCAGTAACCGATAAATACATTTTGCAAAAAAATAGATAGTCGAGCGACCAAATCAGAAAAACTAAAGCTGGAATTAAAATAATCTTTTCTCGAAGTTTTTTCTGGTGGCCATTGTCGATGCACAAAGATGACGGCCAAATTTCAACTAAACGAAAACATCTAACCAGTATTTAAGAAAAAAAGGAATGTGCCTTTTGCCTCGATAAACAAAATAAACGAGGAACTGGATCGACTTGTGACGACCAGCATCTTACCAAAAGTTGAGTACAGTCAGTGGGCAGCACCCACGGTCTATGTGAAAAAGAAATTAAAATAGATTCGCGTATGTGCAGATTCTTCAACGGGATTAAGCACTGCACTAAAAGATTATCATTACTCACTGCACAGTCCGGAGGAGATTTTCTCAAAATTAAATGGAGGCATATTTTTTTCAAAAATAGATCTGAGTGAAGCGTACCTCAAAATACCCGTGGAAGAAAAGAGTTCAAAACTGTTGTTTATAAATACGCATCGCGGTTTATACAAGTTCAAAAGGCTAGCTTTCGGGGTCAAAGTTTATCCAGATATTTTTCAGAAACTGATGGATACGATGCTAGGCGAACTTGATTTTACTATTGCATACTATTGCATACCTTGACGACATTCTAATCAGCAGTAAATACATTGAACAGCACCGAAAACATGTCAACCAAGTATTTTTGCAAATCCAGGATTATGGGTTTAAAGTGAAAGAGGAAAAATGTAACTTTTTATTGAGAAAATAAAATACCTGGTTCATATTATAGACAAGTACGGAAGAAGGCCGGACCCAGAAAGAGCTACCGCGACTAAGAACATGCCGGCGTCAGAAAACGTCACAACAATAGAAAGGTTTCTGGGACTAGCAATATACTACCAAGCCATCATTCCACTAAATGAACTATTCAACTAAATTAACTATTAAATAAGGTCTGGGGGTGGACGCCCGAATGCTAGGGACATTCGATAAAACCAGTGAAATGCTGACGTCAGATTTATTCCTTACGCATTACAACCCGGATTTAGACATAATCGTGGCTATCGACGCTAGTTCATATGGATTAGCAGCGTTCATTCTGCATATAATGCCGGATGGGACCCATAAACACATCGCGCATGCATCAAGGACCTTGCTTTCGGCGGAGAAGCAGTATTCCCAAATTGCGAAGGAGGCTCTAGGGATAATAATTTCTGTAACCAAGTTCCACCGCTATATACACGGTAAGTTTTTTTTTTTTTTTTTTGGCTAAGAAAGCATACGCACAAGCCATGTAAGATAGGCAAAAATTTAATCAGTGTACAAAAATAAATCAAGTTTTCTCTTGAAAGCATTGATAGTAGGCGCTTGGATGACCTCAGCGGGAAGCCTGTTCCAGGGGTTGACAGAACGAATTGAGAAGGATGCTTGACGCCTCTGAAGCCGAAATTTACGACAGTAGAGCTTCTGGTCATGACCTCGAAGGCCTCTGTCTGGCGCACGAGTAAAGAATTCGTCAGCGGGGAGATTGATGAGCCCATTCAGGATTTTGTAAACCAGGATGAGGTCCCCTCGCATCCTTCGAATTTCGAGCGTCGGAAGTTGAAGACGGTGGAGTCTTTCTTCATACGAGAGATCGGCAAAGCCAGAAATCATTTTGGTTGCACGCCTCTGGATGCGTTCAACATGAAGTATATCCTTTCGGAGATAGGGACGGCACGCCTCAACACCGTACTCCAGCAAAGGTCGAACAAGCGTCAAATAGAGTGGACGGAACACTTCGGCCGTCAGGTTGATGAAGGAACGTCGAATTTGAAACAAGACGCCCCGGGCTTTGCTGGACATTTCAACGCAGTGACGAGACGGTTTGAAAGAGCTATCCACTCTTACACCAAGATCAGTTGCCTGAGATACTGAGGCCATTTCATGGTTGTTCGGACCGATAGTGAAGAGCTGGGATGGTCGCGCGCCAACTGGAAGATGACTGCATTTGGCTGCGTTGAGCGGAAGGTCCCAGTCTGAGGCCCAGTTTGCAGTACAATCCAGATCGGTTTGCAGGATGGCATGATTGCGTCTTTGCGCTATGAGTTTGACATCATCAGCGAAAAGCAAAACTTTGCCCTGAAGTAAGTCTGGAAGGTCGTTGACGAACAGGAGGAACAAAATCGGGCCAAGCACTGAACCTTGTGGTACTCCGCTGCAAGCATTTGCTTCTGCTGAAGTGCATCCACTCACAGAAACTCGAAAAGTTCGTGCTTGTAGAAACGACCTAATCCAGCTGATGATGGACCGGTGAATCCTGTTGAAGTTGTTCACGTTACAGACGGACCATAAGCCGTTAATTACCATTTTCGGATCGAAAAATAGATTGCAGAGATAGGGAACGATTTTACTGAACTATAATTTCAAAATAGAGTATTTACCATAAAAAAGATCTATCACGCGGATGGATTGTCTAGACTGGTGCCAAGATAGAGGGAACAATAAGAAGACACCGTGATCGCTTTCCTGCAAGCAGAAGGGGATATAAAAGCAATTTTGTGCAACGCGGTTAGGGAGCTCCCGGTGACTCTATATGAAATGAAAAAAGAAGCCTCCGAGGATGAATTTATCATCAGTACAAAAGCTAAAATGGAGGATAAGGGCGTACATTTTGCGGAGAGCTTTTCATTCTGCGATGATGTACTCATCTACAATGAGAAAGTTGTACTTCCAAATAAATTACAAAAGAGAATGCTAAGGGATTTTCACGTTGGCCATCCCGGGACAAACATGATGAAGAGTTTGATGCGGAGCCTCGTATACTGGCCTAGAATGGATCGGGACATTGCGTATGTCGTAAATACGTGTAAAGGCTGTGCCTTGGCAGCAAAGACACCTCATATGAAACATAGTCCGTGGCCAAAGACAGACCGACCTTATTCGAGAGTACACGTGGATTTTTCGGGTCCATTGGAAGGATTCTACTATCTAATCGTGAGCGATAATTTTTCCAAGTGGCCCGGAGTATTACGATGTAAGAACCTCACTATGGAGGTGGCAATCAACTTCTTACATGAATTGTTCGTCCGTTTTGGGGTGGTCGATTGTTTGGTTAGCGACAACGGAACACAGTTTACGTCATCCGACTTCAGAGAATTCTGCGAGATTTTTCAGATCAAACACATCACGACTCCCCCGTATCATCGTCGGTCAAACGGCCAGGTGTAATGCTTTGTGGACACTCTAAAAAGAGCCCAAAAAAAAAGCTCGTGATTCTCCCACGGAAAAGGCCCTGCAACAGTTTTTGCAAGTGTGCAGTATCACGCCAAACGTGGATATACCATCTTCATTGTTTTCCGCAAAGATAATATTTACACGGAAAGTTAAATCTGTTTTTGAAAAATGACTGCCAACACAGAACAAACAATGTCGAGCCTTTACTGCACCAAGGAAACGATATATACCAAGAGACAGAGTATATTTAAACATGTTTAAAAGCAACACATCTTTTTGGGAACCTGGTACAATACAGGAAAAGGATTGGATCTATGGTCTACATAACTCAAGGACCTCAGTTTTCTCATAAGAGACACCTAAACCAGATTAGGAAAAGACTGTCAGATGATACTAACAGCCCTCCCCAGGTAGAAGAAGTGATGGACGTAATATACGACACCTTTAACTTACCAGTACCCCCAAGCAGCCACAGAAAAGCGGCAGTCTAAAAGAAAACGGATAACTCCGGATAATATCGAAATAAATCCAAAACGGAAACGATATTCAGACTCCTGAGGAGGTAAGGTTTGGAAGGGGTGTTATGGTGCCGTACCTATATGACGAACAGTTGGACTCGTCCATTCCTAATAAAATACGGGAAGCATTTAGGCTTCTCGTAAATGGATTGAATACCAGTTTACCCTGGCAGTCAATACTGATATACAACTTCTCTTGTTCTCTGTACATATCTTATCTTCAATATATATTGTTCACCTAACCCCGTGTTTCAGTTTAGTAAGTTTTTGGCATCTTTTAAATTTAGAATTTCCAGATTCTTATTCAAACAGTATCTACCTACACGGGTTGTCTAAATATCTAAAAGAAAAGTAAATATATATATATATATTTTTTTTTTTAAAGAAAGAAAGATGAAGATAAAAAATTGTACAAAATAACATAAAGTTACATGAATTAATACAAATTTTATTACATCGAAATCTGGTATATTACCAGATTTTATCCTCTGCCGAGAAGAGTTTTACATTTGAAAAAACCATGGTTTAAGGATTAATGTAACTCCTTGCATCTGAACTTTCGATGTAATAAAATGTGTATTAATTTATGTAACTTTATGTAATTTTGTACAATTTTTTATCTTCATCTTTCTTTCTTTAAAATTGATTGCTCTACTCAACGTATTGAGCTTTACTTTATCGAGATAGATCACTCTACGATATTTCACTTATCGTTTATTCTATTATATATATATATACACCAAGTATACACCAAGTATACACCAGAACCCTCCTTACTAAAATTGAAGAAGTTGTCAAAAAGATGAGATGGAAAATTTGGAATAGCAACAGGGAACAGCCATTAAAAGAATACTATGGCCTCAAATCCATTAAATACCCGAGCAAAATACAAGACTTGGATGAATTCGAAAAAGACCTGCTAGATATAATCCCGTCTTTGGTATTCCATAACCGACCAAATAACTTTCAACAGACTCTTAAAACAGACATCAGAAACCTAAAACGTAGCAAGGATGCACTGGTCTTCTCGGACAAAACCAACAATATATACAGAATGACACCAGAAAAGAAATCCCTGCTGACGAACAACACTATCTCCGAGAAATACCAACTAGCTAACCGAGGGACCTACCAAAGTATCAACCGAGAAGCTACGGATCTGGCTACGAAATTGGGTATTGAATATAGGACCAACCTCTTAGCTGAGAGGAAAGCCTTTATCACTTTGAAGGACCATAAGGAAAACTTTGACAATAGACCAACTTGTAGACTAATAAACCCAGCAAAGAGCGAGATCGGCATGCCTAGCAAAATAATAATTAAAAATATTGTTAAAACAATTAAAGCTAATTCCATTCTCAGGCTCTGGGACAATACTAACACCGTTCTACACTGGTTCAAAGACATCCCAAACAAACAAAGATGTAAATTTACCCAATTTGATATAGTGGATTTCTACCCCTCCATCACTAAAGAATTACTAGATAAAGCACTAAATTTTGCATCCACTTACAAAAATATCAGCGAGCTTGAATTGGAAACAATTATGCATGCCAGAAAAACCTTACTGTTTTCCAAAGGAAAAAGCTGGGTGAAGAAATCCAACCCCGAGGACCCTTTTGACGTGGCGATGGGTGCCTATGATAGTGCGGATGTCTGCGATTTAGTCGGTCTGTTCATTTTAAACTCACTCGGATGCAAATTTCCCAACCATTCTTTCGGATTATACAGAGACGACGGACTGTGCCTCTCTAGAGACAGCAATGGTAACACACTAGACAGACTCAGGAAGGACATGATACATTTTTTTCTTAGTTTAGGTTTAAAAATCACCATTGACACACACATCAATACAGTACATTTCCTAGACACTACACTAAACCTAGCAGCCGATACACACAGTCCATTCCATAAACCGAACGAAACGCTCCATTATATTAATAAGGGCTCCTGTCACCCCCCTCAATTTTCAGGAATATGGTCCCTAACATCAGTAGAAGAATTTCTGATCTCTCATCCAACCGAGAAATTTTTGAACAATCGGCGCCATACTATAATGAGGCACTCTTTAAGAGCGGATTCAAAGATAAAATTTCATATATGCCCACCCAACACTGTAACACTAGGAACCACAACAGAAATAGGAACATTATCTGGTTCTGCCCTCCTTTTTCTCTAAACTGCAAAACTAAGGTAGGCCAAACCTTCCTTAAATTATTAGATAGACACTTCCCACCACAGCACAAATTCCACAAATTTTTTAACAGGAACTCTATAAAAACTAGTTACTCATGCTTCCCATCTATGAAGAAAATGATAACAGCCGAACCTAAACCAATAGAGGATACAGCCTGCTCCTGTACAACCAGAGATCAATGCCCCTTGGATGGGAACTGCAAAGAAACATCAATAGTATACGAGGCGAGCATTTCCAGACAACCAACGGACAAGAAGGAGATATACATTGGGATGACAAAGGGCATGTTTAAGCAAAGACTATATGCCCACAGGCATACCTTCAAATATAGAGATAGAGTAAATACAGCTTTAGGGGCCCGTGTATGGGAACTAAAGGATGAGGTGACACCTTTTACCATCAGTTGGAAATTAATAGAAAGACGAAAACCATATTCCCCAATATCAGGCCGCTGTGCACTTTGCGATGCTGAAAAATATAACATCTTGCGAACCATCAATGACCCTAACATTATATGCCTAAACAAAAAAGGGGAGATATATAAGGACTGTATCCACAGAAGAAAGGCACTTCTGATAAATTGGGCAGAACAAAATACATAAGTCATAACCGCAGAGTACCCAGAATACGGACTTTTAGGATTTCGGATTTCACAACGATGAATTCGCCTTCCGAATTTCGGATTGAACTGTATGGTATCCCGACTGTGGCCCTAAACTCTATTTCCATTATTGCATGTTTTAATTATGGATGGTTTTTATATTTATGTATATAACTGTTTTTAAATTTTTAATTTGTAAATTTTTTAAATTTTTTTAAATATTTAAAAATTTTAAAAATTTTTAATTCAAATTTTTATTTTTTAATTTTATTTTTTTAAATTTTTTAAATTTTTAATTCAAATTTTTAATTCTAATTTAAAATTTCAAATGTGGAGTACCCCATATCCCCATTTTTCCTTCTCTTGCCTTTTATCTTTTATTTTTATTTTTACACAATTTTGTTATCATTTATTTTATCTAACAGTGTATTTATTTCATCTTTATTTATATTTATTTTTCTTCATTATTTTTCTTTATTTTTCTTCATTTTTCTTTATATTTCTCTTTATTTTTCTTTATTTTTCTTTATTTTTCTTTATTTTTCTTTATTTTTCTATATTTTTCTTTATTTTTCTTTATTATTTTTCTTTATTATTTTTCTTCATTTTTCATTTTTCATTTTTCATTTTTCATTTTTCTTTATTTTTCTTTATTATTATTATTATTATTATTATTTTTCTTCATTATTATTCTTTTTCATCTTTCTTTATTCCCCCCCTTTTATTATTAGTACCTTAATTTTTTTTATGATTAGTACCATTACGACTTCATAAATTTATAAATGGTGTGACTACAATTTATTTTATTATAAGTTTTATTTTTAATGATTTATTATTTAATATTTAATATTTTTAGAAATAATTTATTACATTAGCATATTATTTCAATATAATTTTTAATTTTATAATTTTATAATTTATATATTTTTTAACTTAATATAATTTTATTTTTATTTTTATTTTTATTTTTATTTTTATTTTTATTTTTAACGTTATCTCTATTTACTTTCGATAAGATATATAGCGTCTCTATTAGTTAAATTTAAATACTTTCCATAACGGCCACGTAATTCCACGCACGTGACAATTTAAACATGCCATCTGTCCAACTGTTAACGTTATTCCCATTTAATTTCTTGCTTTTTCGATGTACAGCGTTGCTGTTGTTTTGATCCATAACTGACTACGAATATTCCACGCACGTGACAATTTTAAATCTGAAAGTGTTCCATCTTCCCAACGGACAATATTTTGAAATTCCTGGCGGTTGTTCTCACTCATTAAGCTATACGACTCCGCTGATGAAGGTCCGATTTTCTCGGATCTGAAACCTTGGTCCGGATGTTGTTGTAACACTTTATTTAATATTAATAAATATCATGCTCTTATTAATTATTTAGTTAATTTTACTTTTGCATTAATAATTGAGCACTCTGCTGGGAAACTCTCCCAATTAAGAAATACGGTATATATATATATATATATATATATATATATATATATATATATATATATATATATATATATATATCACAAATAATTACCCCCACCGGTTATGGGTGTTTTCGGATAAAATTAAATTCGTAAGAGCTATACAGGCTTTAACGCATCTCCAAAACAATAAAATAGTGGAACTTGTTGATTCTGATATGTATCCGTAGTATGCTTGTAAAATAACTCCATTCCGGTTATCGGATTTTTTTTTTCCCGTCCAAATCGTCATTCATTTAAAGGTTGTTTATTTAGTTTTGTCCCTTTTGCTTTCGGAACGGGTTTTCTTGGAACGATGTACTTTGCGATAAGTTGACGGGTTGGGGCTGCGTTGGCTTTTGTGGACGTAATGACGATACCAGAGGCGAATCGTCGTCGCAGATATCGCCCTTGCGCCGATTGAACCGAAGAGGGAAGCAAGGTAATTTATGCAGGAATGTCAAGTCAAGTCCCATCTCAAGTAAAGAAAACCCACCACCAAACACCAAAAATATACAAGTAAAAAACTAAAAACTAATAGACGGAATAGAAATGATTTCGTCTCATCGTCTGTTTTTCTTTCATCTTTGCTGCCTGACGACTTCAATCAAGAACATCTTCTAATAATCTCTCATATTTCTGAATGGCCGGTCATCCCACGACTAAGCCTACTCCCACCATCCAACCCCAAGTCTGTCAATCTTCCGGTTTCTTTATCAGAAATGTGATTGCTTTATTTATGCGTTTGTTTTTTACTCATTTATTTCTTATATATCTACATTTATTCCACAGATCAGTTTTTCCAAACTTTTTCAAATCACATATTAATAAATGCATATAAATAAGTCTATATACATAACTACTTATTTACCTTTGGTATACGCATGTAATGTTAAACTATGAACGGACAATATTTGTCTTTAAATTTATTTTCATACTAAAAAATGACGGAAAAAATTATGGTTCGCCAGTGTTCGCATTAATAGTCATATAAAAATTACTAACGTGATTTAATGATTTTATATATAAACTAGCAGGACCCGTGTTCCGGCGTTGTCCTGGGAAATATAAAGGAATGATTCAATTTAAAAAATAAATATTAGAGAATCAATTCTGAGAAAACATCAGAAAAGAAGCCATTTTTCTGTATTTTAGGAGATTAAAATAGGATTTAGCCATATATTTTTTATTTGATGATGAAAATAATTGTTGTAAATTCTTTCTTTTTGTAAATAAGTAAATAAAAACGCATCATCGAATTTTCAAGAGGGGGTAGGCTACCTACCGTAAAGCTTTGAATAGTAGCACCTTCCTCGCCAGAAAATTAAAGTAAAAGAATGCTTTAACGTTTAAAAAATAAATATTAGAATATCAATTCCGAAAAAAAAAAAAAGAACCCATTTTACTGTTAGAAAATTAGGTGATGAGAATAGGATTTACTCATGTTTTTTCTATGAAAATAAAAAAGTAATTATTGTAAAAACTTTTTTTCAGAAATAAGTAAATAAAAGTTAGTTATCGAAGTTTGAAGTGGACGAGGGGGGACTAGGTTCCCTTCCATAAAGTTTTGAATAGTAGCACGCTCCGCCAGCATTTTAAAGCAAATAGATTTCTCTACATTTGTTAAAATATTGTTTTTTTCTCTTCGGTGGTTAAAATAAATATTCTTAAATATGTATTTATTGTTTTCAACTAAACAAAATAGCACAAATAATGAGCAAATATAAATCCTCATCTCTGAAAATGGCATAAGATTCCATTCTACTACTGTTACTACTACTACTACTACTACTACTACTACTACTACTACTACTACTACTACTACCACATCACAAATAAAGTAAATGTGATAAAGTAATATTCACGAAGCTTACCATAAAACTAAGTAATTAAATGAAGAAAAATAAGAAATGAGTTTAGAAACAGTCTTAGCGCACATTTTGCAGAGATGCGAATGTTAACCGCTCACACAGAATTACGAAACCGCTATTCTTATATTCCATAAAACTAGAAGCAGTCATTATTTCGATTAAAAATGCACAGTAGATAAAAGATAAGAATACTATCGTGAAAACTGAAACACAAAGGGTGTTAATGTCATTATTATTTCATGACAAATTAGACACCGGTGTTATGGGTAGCGATTAAAATAAATAATTCGTAGCGAGTAAAAATGTCAGCCACTTTCATTTGGATGCTAATTTGGAAGAAGCAGGTAATCCGGATGAAATGTAATAAATATTGACAGAAGACTAAATATATGCATAATATCTGGAAACATGCATAAGGGATTAGCTTTGTTGGATGTCAGAACAGATTAGCAAAGGAAAGTTTTGGTTATTAAGCTATAATGTCTGGATGTAAACAGGAAAATCAACTTTACTTTATCATATAGATAATTATTCTTTATAATTATTGCTGACCTAAAAAACACCAAACCATTGACATTTTATTATGGAGTGAATGATTTCTTTCTGAATTCCTTTCAGGTGACGAAATAAGATTAAGGTGGTTGTCTGACTTGCTATTTGATTTCTCGGTTCCCCTCTACTCTTGTAATGGTTTCGTCCGGCAGCCTTTTTACTCGCCAACCTTTTCGTGACGGGTTGGAAGTATATACTTCTCTCTATATATAGATATACAAATAGTAGTAGAATGGGGCGACAAATGGATGATTATATTCCATGCTACAAAAATAAAGCTAATGTCCTATACCAATTTTACCTGTCTCTCCCTCTTAGACAGGTTTCAAAAAGAGTCTCTAACCTAATAGGTCCCGCACTGTCTACCAAGCTCAAGCCCATTTTCTATCGGCGCAATGTTGCATCCCTATGCTTGTTTTACAAGTGCTTCCACAGAATATCCTCTGACGAACTTACTGCACTTGTACTTCCTCAATGTAAATATCCCCGACCAACCCGACTTGCAATAACATTCCACCCATTTACTGTAAAGGTTCCCAGATGCCAGAAAACGTTCTATTTTAATAGCTTCTTTTCCTAAGGACACTTGTCATTAGATTTCTTTCTTTAATCCCCAATTATTTTAATCCGCAAATCGTTCGGCAGAATTTTTCTTTTCTTTTCACTTATTTATAAAGAAAACGTTTCACTTATTATTTGTTAATATTTTTGTTACTTTGTAATGTAATAATATTTGATAAATAATTAATAATTCAACTATATAAAAAATATTTTTAAAATGAAGAAAAAAACATTCCAATATAAAAAAGTTTAATATGATTATTTGTTAAAAATATTTTCAAAATCAAAAAAAAAAAATCCTATCATGAAAAGCATTTTTTTTAATAATTTGTTAATAATTACACAAATTGTTGAAAAATTATTATTGCTCCAACCCAAATAAAACCCGCCCTAAAATATAATCGGGGATTTCTTTTTATTTAAACATGTTCGAAATTTCCAATCTCAGATACGGCAGACATGATGAAGTTGATACATTCTATTTTACTAACTTAACTATAAGAATCGATAAAATATACTCATGGCGAGTAAACTAGAGCGAAAATTTGTGTTTTATTCCCTGAATGAACCTATCAGGCTAAATTTTATAAGTACATATTTATACTACTACGTAGCTCTACTCGTGTATTGAGCAATGTTAAAGTAAACACTGAAACAATAATATATATATATATATATATATATATATATATATATATATATATATATATATATATATATAATATTTCATTTGTCCACATAACATTTTATACGAAGATATAATTTTTTATGTATCCATTTTCAGTTTTCAGTATTTACTTCAACAGTGCTCGATACATAAGTAGAGCTAGGTAGTAAGCTATGAAAATATATTTATGGCAATTAAGCTACACAGAGGCTCCCGCGTTTCATCCCGGTGGGGGGATCTTCAGGCTAAAAGAAAAAGCCTGAAGATTCCCCCCAGGGATGAAACGCATGAGCCTCTGTGTAGCTTAATTGCCATAAATATATTTTCATAGCTTACTATATATATATATATATATATATATATATATATATATATATATATATATATATATATATATATATATATAAACAAGATTCTGTTACATTCCAAAGGCCAATATTTTATTTATCTCACGAAACATTCGCAAAACCGTCAATCTTTAATGCATTCTTTTCCAAATTAGGTTCGTCTATAGGGGAGCAACCAATATTAGTATATCAATATTGAATTTGTCTTCCTTGAACTCTTCATAAAGGACAAAAAGTTCTCAGTTTGAAAAATTATACATTGTACCGTGACATGAATGACAAACGTCTAAAAACTGAAAACAAACTCACAGTAGATTTTCTTTACTACTCCTAATAATGTGTGTGTGTGTGTGTGTGTTGTTGCCATTGTCAGGTGCCAGAAATGAAGATACAAGAGAAGAATTGATGTTAAAGATCACGGCAAGAAATGTAAAACTAGACACAACTGAATTGAGACCTGTGCAAACGACTAAACTGTAAACACACAGACAAATGGAAATGAAATGTTCTGGGACATGCAAATACTAAAGGGCAACCTTGACCGAAAATAATGATAGCTAACAGGAAGGAGAAAGAACCTGTACCAGCAAATCACAAATTGAAGCTGAAGAAGCAAAAAACTTAGCAAATGCACGGAACTTAGATAACAAATAGAACATGATAAAAACAATGTAATAAGAATAACTAGGAAAATCCCGGTAAAAAGAAAATCGCATGTAAGGGAGAACTGACAACAGCAACAAAATTATAGAATACGTGAACTAATCAACATAGCAACAAATGACCTCAGACTGCTAGGATAGTTCTCTCTCTCTCTTTATATATATGTATATATATATACGTATTACTCATTAATTTTACTTACATAAAAGTAATCGATAGATACGTGTTTCTAGCTATCAGCCATTATCAGCATGGTTAACTTGGACGAGGATCGAATTGGCTTGCGCTTTATCACGAGACCATAACACCTTGCCGAAATATGTACGATTTTGCATCGCCATAATGTCGAGCAAAGTAGTTTTGTAATTGTTTTACTGACGATAAGAACAGTACTGTTTTAAAAAAAATATTTTCCCACTTCCTAAACGGTAAAGAATATTGAATTAAGTCGCCCTTAATAGGACGTGTCATTTTTATTTTATATTTAAAATAATATTTAAATGTTGAATTCAATTAACGATAATTGAATTATCGTTTAATGATAATCTATCGTGATAATATAAAGCTCAATATATTGAATAGAGCAATCAATTTTAGAGGTGAAAGATGAAAATAAAAAATGTAAAGATACAATGGTTATTAGAACATAAAAAGTTCAGTTCAAGGAGCTTCATATCCTTAATCCATGGATTTTCAAAAATAAACTCTAAGTGACAATCTTCAATCTAACCATGCGAAACAGATAATTCCAGCACCAAATTAATTCACAGATAGGTTAAAATGGACGTTACCAATTGCCTCTTACAAAAATATTTGGATTCCTAAACAATTTGAGTATTGTTCTTTTTCAAACATTAATTTCCAAAATAACAGCTGTTTTTATTTTTTGTTGTAAAGTGTTTTTGGACATCGTCTACCCTGACTTTACACTCTCATCTCAACATAAGCCTCTTTACCTTTTTGGCCTTTATTTTGTTTTATTTTATATAAAATTTTCAAAGTTAAATGTTGCCGATAATATTTACAATTACATTGTCGGCTTTTCCCTATCCTCTGATGAGAAGAGTTTATCTGTGAAAATCTATGGATTAAAGATATGAAGCTCCTTGCTCTGAACTTTTGATGTTCTAATAAATATTGTATCTTTACAATTTTTTATACTCATCTTTCATCTCTACAATTTTTATTTTATATATATATATATATATATATATATATATATATATGATTAATTCATTTTAACGTACATAAAAATAATCCATGGACACGTGTTACTGGCTATATAATATATATATATATATATATATATATATTAATAATGGAGTTCATGTATCTATCTGTCTGTCTTTCTGTCTGTCTGTCTGTCTGAAGCCGAAACTCCATCAGAGTAGTATGACTATTTACTAAGTTCGCCAGCTTCATTATATACTACTACAAAAACCGCCGTAAACACTATGGGCATTTGTCAATTAACATAATCAATTGCTTTTGAACTTCTAATAAATTAGTATTCGCAAATATACACTCATGATTGTTTTCTTCAGATTTCCACATGTATTTACGCTATTTTGCTCGCTAATATATTTACTTATACATTATAATTATTTATATATATATATATATATATATATATATATATATATATATATATATATATATATATATATATATGAAATGAGTTACGTAGTTATATTATCTACGTCCAACTGATTGAACAGCGTGCGTTAATCCATTGAAACGATTACCTCCTTGAAATAACGCGCCCGTTCAGAGGAACGGGCGCGTTATTTCAAATGTAAACAAAACGTTGGCATTTAACCGTGTTACTTTAACTCTGATTTATTTTATTAAAACGTACTGAGTTTATTTTCTTAATTTTACTAGCCATTATGTTTTAAAACACAAATTTATTGAATTAAAGTGTTTAATTAAAATAATAATTGATTTAAAAATTACTATTTAAAAAACACACACACATTATAATGAATTTAGTTTAGGTAAACTTTTTTTTCGAGAGCATTTAAAACACTATTCGTGTTTATTGTATTTTATTTTTTAATACTTTCATTATACGTACACCTTCTTTTCTGATTTGAAAAACTTCCAATATTATCATCTTTTTACAACCTTAACTGTGTTTAAGATTTAGTTTTTACCTTTCACGCTGTTAAGCTTTGATTTACAAACTGTTTTAATTATTCCGTGTTTTATTTATTAAAATAAAAGATGTGATTTTTTTTCTTTTCTGTCAACAAAGAAACTAACACATTGTACTGGAAAACTATACAACTGATTTTAGAATCAAATTCTTTAATTAAAAAAACGTCATTAAACAAACACATACACACACGTTCTAATGAATTTAATTTAGGTAAACTTTCTTTCCGAGAGTATTTACATAACTAATCGTATTCATTGTATTTTATTTTTTGGTGCTTTTTCACTTTAGGACCCGCGCTAACTTTGACCCCGTCGTTAGGGTTAGGGTGACGGTCAAAGTGGGGGTTAGAATTAGGGTTTAGAGTTAGGGTTAGGTTTCTCTTTTTTTTCCTTTTAAATTAAAATTATTTATATGGGGGAGGATAAAAAAAATTGTGGGGGCGGTCAAAACATTTTTTTTTCTTTTCTTAACTAAAAATATTTCTATGTATGGGGGAGGGTAAAATATAATTTTTGAGGGGGTCCAACAATGTTTTTTCTTTCTTTTTAAACAAAAATATTTCTATTTATAGGAGAGGGTAAAACAAAAATCGGGGTAGGGTAACATTTTTTTTCTTTATTTTCAACTAAAAATATTCTTGGTCATAAACAAAGAAAACCAATGTCTAACCACCCAAGAAATATGACTGGGGCTCTATCGGTTTACGCGTGAGCGTTCATTTCTGACGCGACAGCCTAGCCAAAATATGCGACCGGAGGGAGCATATATTTGCTAGTATATATAATATTTGCATCTCATAGACCATGGTGAATAAATCCAAAACCATAATTTTCATTGGTTTCAACAACTTCTTTATTTCTGTACTTCGATGAGTTTTGTTTACATCTTTCATTTTACACACAGATGCAATTTAAAAAAAATAATATTCATTACTATCCTTTATGCACATTTTATACCAAAATTCGGATAAGTGTATTCTTTTCTAATTAGTCCAATTGTATAAATATTCAGAGGGTTGCAGTATATTTTGTTAAGTAGTGAAATAACATATAATAACTAAAACACCAGAGGGGAAATACCGCGAAAATCCAAGTTGATTTCTGATAAAACAAATCGGCAAACTGAAGTATATAAAGGCAAAACACTTATTTAGGGAAAAGGTGCTCACTTTCAAAAGAAAAAAAATAATGCCCTAATAAGATTGTCACACTCGAGGGAACACACGGATCATATTTTTCAAACAATGGTCCCGAAGCTAATATTTACGAAACTATCCTAAATAATTCCTGCTAGTAGATCGAAAATTCTCTATTAGAAGAATAGACACCCGAAGCCCCCGATACAATCAGTAAATTATTTTTAGCTGTCATTTATTATTAATTATTCCGAAAAATCTGAAAGTGTCTAATAAGGCTATTTCTAAAACCAAAGAGAGTGCGCAATCTCCATTGTTTTGATGCTAAACTATGCGAATGACCAGCCCCGCAGCAAATCGAGTGCTAATATACAAACACATTAGTCTCGACGGATTAAAGTCTCAAAACAATCTTTTCTAGTCATTAATTATTTTATTTTTAAGTGAAGAAAAAGCAAAATTATATTTAATTAGATTTATAACGAGAGTTGGTTTTATTTATCTATTTAAAACTACGAAATCGACCATCACCTATAGAGGTTTTTAGCTACACAGAGAAACGGCGGTAACTCTTATTTTAAGAATTAAAGAGTTATTCCCCTTGTTCAAAAATTTAATACAATCCAGAAGGATATAAACGGACTCAGTTGCTAATTCGATGAATAGTTAATTTACTTGTTATAAGGCAGTGCCCCTAATATTATTTAATAATCCAATGAATTATATTGAAACTTACGCGGATGAAATTGACTTGTTAAGTTAGGATGCGAAATCAACTGTGAAACCCTTCCTTAGTTACTCCTCTATCCCTCCTAAAATCCATGTTTAACCGCGATGGAACATAGAAGGAACCTACCCGCCAATTTATTGAGGTAAATCGAACCCACCCCTACACTATTCTTACCAATTAGGATGCCACAGTATCAATGATTTTCGTAACTGGATAACTCAATACCAAATACAGAAAACCTTACTACTCAATTCCAAGAGCCCCTCAATGCTTAAAGTTCCGTTAGAATTTATTGTTTACTGGTTTAGATACAAAGCTTAGTTCTGATGATAAAAAACACTTTTCCATTAGCCACTAGCCCATCACTGGGACTCAATTCGGAGTGTCGAAGAAGTTTCTGTGATTTTTATATTCCCTAGTAGGACTTAGGGGAACCTGTGGCATATCTTACTCCCACAAGTAAGATGTGACCCAAGGTCGGGTTGGAAAAGTGGGGTTTGAAAAGCCAGCGCTCGAGAGGTGAGCACTCTGGCCATTAAAAATTGCCTGGGCAGCCCCGTCGGCACTCCCCGGTAGGGGCGCCTCAGGAAGTAAGCAATAAACTTACTCCTCCCCAAAGAGGGGAGGCGAAGCCTGGGAGGGTGGACCTCCTAGAACTGCAGAGGACAGACCCATAAACCGGCGTAAATCAAGCCCCGAAGGCCAAGATAATACCAGTCTATGGGGTGCAGTATCCATCGGAACAGATACTACACTTTGATCTTAGCCAAAAGGCTGCAATGAATTGACAACAGCTGTCAAAAGAAATCTATTACTAATGGAGATTTGGTATCTGTCTATCTGAACCCGAAACTATACTATTACTTCTATTAATTGTACTATTGTACTTCTATTACTAATGGGGATTAGGTATCTGCCTGTCTGAATCCGAAATTATACTATCATTTTTTATTTATTCTACTATTGCCACTTTATTCTTAATCCAAAGTTGGTATCTGTCTGTCTCAACCCGAGACTATACTATCATTTTTCTTAATTCGACTATTACACTTGTATTACTAATGAAGATTTAGTATCTGTCTGTCTGAACACGAAACTATACTATTACTTCTATTAATTGTACTATTTTACTTCTGTTAATAATAGAGTTGGTATCAGTCTGTCGGTATTCGAAACTATACTATCATTTCTAGTAATTCTATTATTGTAGTATTTTTAATTAAAGGGATAATGTAGTATCTGTTCTGTTGTCATGAGAGTATCCCCCCCCCCCTGGAATTATTTCTGCCTTTCGGGTGGGGATACAGTAGTATATATTCGTATGTCATTACACAATCTTACCAGATATTACCTTCCCATTTTGGGGCAGCGGGGGAGGGGGGTAGTGTAGTATCTTGTCTAATATCAGGCATGCCTTCCTCTTTGGGATGGGGTAATGTAAGTCAACAAGAAATCGTCGCAATCGGTTGTCATTATCAAACTCAACACTTAGTAATATATACTATTAATAATAATGGAAATAATAATAAAAAAAATTGACAAGAAGAGAGAGAGAGAGAGAGAGAGAGAGAGAGAGAGAGAGAGAGAGAGAGAGAGAGAGAGAGAGAAGGGAGAGACTTTGCTCCAAATCTAATGGCCACCTGCTTTTAAGAAATCGTGGTTAACGTCTGCACTGAAATCATGTGTTTTAAAAGACCCGCCTCTCCCACGTTTCTTATTCCTGACGAAAGAACCTAGCTCCTCCCATCCTCTCTCAACCCCTGTGAGGAATTCCTTTACCTTCAACCACTTGTCATATTTCCGAATATTTCTTTTTCATATTCCGCTCCCCATTTCTTCAATTATTTGCTGACATTATTTCCTTGTTGGCGGGTCCTCAAGATTGACGATGTGGAAAGTGGGATGGGTTTGATGGTAGTGGTGTGTGGGGCGACGGTCCGCCGGCTGCTTTTCTCTTTAGCATTTTACTACTACTACTACTACTACTACTACTACTACTACTACTACTACTACTACTACTATTACTACTACTTCTTCTTCTTCTGTAATTTAAAAGAAATGTAGACTTCCTTCCTTGTCCTCGCTGGCAAAAAGAAAAAAAATGAAAATCGAAATCTTAAGAAAAATCCTTGCTTGCGTAAACCAACCCACATAAACAATGAACGGTAACAAGCTACGGTTAATTTGGAATGTAAACAGAACTAAACATACCATACGGAAAATGAAACTGCCAGAAATCTCATAAACTCCCCCACCCCTTCTACGTGGTGACACCTATCTCAACTGGCACCACACAAGTGATCGTACAGGGTCATTGAAAATGGAAAGACCGAGTAGTGAAAGCACTTATTTCCATTCAAGTTCTAGAGAAGACCAACGTCGTTGCCAGCAAGGAATCAAGGATAAACAGCTGTTGTGATCACGCAAAATAATCTACAGCAGTTATCAAAAAAGGGGTAGAGAGTGCTGGAAATCTGGAGTGACTTGTTGTCACTCATACTCCAGACAACACCATGGTTAGTGTCAGTAAGCAGTCACTAATAATGACTCGTGTGAAAACTCCTAATGAGTAAATAATAAGACTAAGAACAGTTCCGAAAAACCTGGAAAAAAGACGAAGAGAAATCGGAACAAAAGAAAAGATTGGAAGCATAGAATGCACATCGTTGATGAAAACAGCTGAACTATTAAGAGCCATCCTTAAGTACGGAAACCAACCTTAATAATCAACTATGGCCGACCGACCACAGCTAAGTAAAAATATCTAGAAATAACACTACACGAAACCAAAGGAACTGAAACTGTCCGAAATCCAATAATCTGCTCCCCCCCCACCCGGACAAAAAATGATGGCATCAGCCTCGGTTGAGACCACGCGTAATTGTTGTGAAGGGTCAAAGAGGATAGAAAGACTGAGAAGGGAGGGCACCATCTAGACCCCCACTGGCAGGGTGCAGAGAGTACTGAAATCACATAAAATCCAGAGAAAACCGATGATCGTTATCAGCGAGAACTCAATGGTAAACGGTTGTGGCGATAACGCAAAATTATTTGCAACAGTTATCGAAAGAAGCAAAGTATACTGGGAATCTGGAGAGACTTGCTGTCACTCAGACTTCAGGGAACACTACTTGTTATTGCTATTAGGCAATCACTGATGATGACTCGTGCTACAACTCCCAGTGAGTACATACGGCAACAATAAGAAGTAAAAGAAAAGAAGGAAGATGACAATGATAATAATAATAATAATAATAATAGAAGAAAAAGAAGAAGAAGAAGAAGAAGAAGAAAAAGAAGAAGAAGAAGAATTAGAAGAAGAAGTAGAATAATAAAAATACCCCCCGCCACATCGCTAATAAACGGTAACTGCATCGACGACGAAAGCAATCTCTGATGTTATTTTTTTCTGTTTCTTCTCTTGGTTTAATAGGCAAAAATCTCTTGTATTAAAGACGTAATGGATGTAAAAGAGCCGGTCGACCGGGCGAGCAGGCGGGACGCGCCGGGACTTTTTCTTTTCTGACGTTTCCATGTGTGTCCGTCTTGTCATGCGAATGATGAAGTCATACGCGGCACTTCACGCACCTGTGCCTCTCTCTCTTTCTACACAATATTGTGTATATATGTGCGTCTCTCTCTCTCTCTCTCTCTCTCTCTCTCTCTCTCTATATATATATATATATATATATATATATATATATATATCTATATATATGTATGTATATATATATATACTGTAAATCTCTCTCTCTATATATATATATAAATATATATATATATATATATATATATATATATATATATATATATGTATGTATACATATATATATATACTGTAAATATTTTTAAATAGTATAGTTTTTTTTATACCAACAGACGATATCGTTTCGGTGTTCTACCTCTTCAGTGCAGGAGCGGCGATTTCGATCCCATGCGACAGTGAATCTAGTCTGAATCTACGAACTGGGTTCGATCCCATTCGACCGCCTATAACCGCCGCTCCTGCACTGATGATGTAGAACACCGAAGTATTTCATGTATCCACATACAATTTTATAAGGAGATATAATTTTTTATGTATCAATTTTCAGTATTTACTTCAACAGTGCTCGATACGTAAGTAGAGCTAGATAGTAAGCTATTAAAATATATTTATGGCAATCAAGCTACACAGAGGCTCCCGCGTTTCATCCCCGGGGGGAGGATCTTCAGGCTAAAATGCATGGAGTTATTTTCGCCGGGTGTTTTTATATACACGGCTTGCTAGTTAACCAATCAGATTCTTTGTTGTTCTCTCAGCCAATCGTTGGGCTTCCCGCGAACAAAGGCTTTGTTGGTGTCACTCCCTAAACGCTCTCCTATTGTTTTGTTATCAATGGGTTTGTCTATATCCTGTTTTCTTTGTTGTGTCGATATAATGGGTGAATTTATTATTAACACGTGGTTCCTGGTATTTCTATTTTAGGTTTTCATTTTTGAATTGTAAGTTTTTTTAAAAATTTTATGCTAAAAGCTAAACTAGGCAAAAAATTCCTAAATCTGATTGAAAAACACTTCCCCGTAACAAATCCTCTACATAAAATATTCAATAAAAATAACCTAAAACTATCTTACAGCTGCTGTGAAAACCTAGAAATGATAATTAAGGCACCCAATAACAAAATACTAAAAGAGAATAACAGAGAGGAAAAAATAGCAACTTACGGAAAAAAGTGGAAAATATAACAAAAATAACACTACTAAGAACAAATATATAAACAATACTAATAGAAATAAACAAAACACCAATAATAACCACCCGAATAGAAACGAAAAAGTTAGCAATGAAGAGAAAAGATGTAACTGCATAAATCGTAATCTTTGTCCACTACAAAATAAATGCCTAACTAAAAGTATTGTATACCAAGCAACGATATTCGCAAACGAAAGACCAAATAACGAGAAATACTACGTGGGTATGACATCCCTAGTTTTTAAGACCAGATACTATAACCACAAAAGCACATCTAAAAACAAAACACGTCGAACTAAAACAGCACTAGCAAACGATTATTGGGAGCTCAAAGAAAATGGACACTCACCAATAATTGAATGGAAAATAGTAAGACAGACCAGTACATGTAGAAATTTAGACGACCCGTGTAGATTATGCCTGAATTAAAAATTTGAAATCCTAAATTTTAAAGATCCCCGAAATCTATTAAATTCTAGAAGTGAAATAGCAAACAGCTGCTTACACAGGTATAAATTTACCTTTGGCTAACGATAAATAAATAAACAAATAAATAGAAAAGAAAAATAAATAAATAAATAAATAAAAAAAAACAAAAAAAAACAAACTTACAATTCAAAAATGAAAACCTAAAATAGAAATACCAGGAACCACGTGTTAATAATAAATTCACCCATTATATCGACACAACAAAGAAAACAGGATATAGACAAACCCATTGATAACAAAACAATAGGAGAGCGTATAGGGAGTGATACCAACAAAGCCTTTGTTCGCGGGAAGCCCAACGATTGGCTGAGAGAACAACAAAGAATCTGATTGGTTAACTAGCAAGCCGTGTATATAAAAACACCCGGCGAAAATAACTCCATGCATTTTAGCCTGAAGATTCCCCCTGGGGATGAAACGCGGGAGCCTCTGTGTAGCTTGATTGCCATAAATATATTTTCATAGCTTACAATATATATATATATATATATATATATATATATATATATATATATATATATATATATATATATATATATAAATTAAGCTACATAGAGGCTCCCGCGTTTCATCCCCAGGGAGAATCTTCAGGTTATATATATATATATATATATATATATATATATATATATATATATATTGTTCTTTGCCATAAATATATTTTCATAGCTTACTATATATATATATATATATATATATATATATATATACATATATATATTGCACTTTTTTCATCTTGCCGGGTTTTACTACCTTACTAACTCTTTATATCTATCTTATAATTTAGTAGATATTTACAAACAGTAAATACTTACCACATCATGTTCAATTTGGTTATATTTTTCTTACTACCCGTTTTTAGACGCACATTACACACACACACACACACACACACACACACACACATATATATATATATTCTCGGGTGGATTTGGGGATAAGCTCTCAATACCTGTAAAATGCTCCATATGGCGTGTATCTCTAATAGCCTCTGACAACGAAAGTCCAACTCTTAGCCTGCACGTGGCAGAACTGCTTTTACTAATAAGAGAAAAGGGCGAAGGCGGGTCTCTGGCGCGTTAAAACCAGTTGCTTCGGGCAGATGTGGCTCGTTAACCTGGGATGGTAGCCCATCTAGGGGACGGAAAACCCTGATTTCAAACCTCCACTGCCTTGTGGATTACCGGTACACGGGTGAGGCTAAGGGAGTAAACCCCGACAGAAAATCCGGAGTGGAGCCCCGAAGGCGGCTGGTCCCTGCACTGCAAGACCTCCCGGCAACTCCTGCAGCCAAGCTGAATACAACTGTATCGGCTCGCCTTTCCGTTGTATCCTGCCAGCAAGGTTGGAGAGGGGGGTCCTGACGACTGAGCATTCCCAGGTCCTCCATATCTTTTGCCCAGGCTCGCGTCTTGGAGAGGTCACTCCAGTGCCGCACTGCGGCAACACAACACGGGGAGACAGCAGTTACCGGTTAAAAAGTCCTGGCAAATTGGCGTCAGCTGGGACGCCTTGGGTTGTCTTCTGTCGGTTGGGAGGAATCTTCGAATTCCATCTGGCCAGCTACCGCCCGCCTTAAGCTGGGCAGCCCCCAGTCAATAAGGTGCTGGCCCGCCACTGTCCGTCTACTTCAGTGGGTGCCTGGAGTGTAGGCTAAAAGTCGAAAAACGGACTGAAACCTTGCACCAACGAAACCAAAACTAAAGCCACCAGTGCTGAAACTGGCAACATGGAACGTCAGAACAATGTGTCCTGGCCTATCTGACGACCTCCAAAAAATTGAATACTCCAGGAAAACTGCAATCATAAATGGGGAACTAAAGAGACTGAACATAGACATAGCAGGACTGCTGGAGACACGACTCCCTGGCGATGGTAGCCTAAAAGAGAGAGACTACACTTTCTTCTGACAGGGGCAGGAACCACATGAACATCGACTCTACGGGGTTGGATTTGCCGTCCGGAACTCCCTTCTACAAGCCATAGCAGCACCCTCATCAGGCACACCAAGAATCCTCTCCCTCCGTCTCAACACCTCGTCTGAACCAGCGACTATTCTTACCGTTTATGCCCTCACACTCTGTTCTGCAACAGCGGCAAAGGACCTGCTCCACCAGGAACTTGAGGCAAAGATACAGTAGATCTCTGCAAAGAGCAAATATTCCTACTCGGTGACTTTAACGCCCGGGTGGGAGCAGACTACGCCTCTTGGCCCCGTCCTTTGGGCCACTTCGGTTTCGGCAAGTTAAATGAAAACGGCCAGCGTCTCCTTGAGCTCTGCTCTTACTGCGACCTCTGCGTCACCAATACCTTCTTTCCGACTAAGCCCCATCACAGGGTGTCGTGGAGACATCCCAGGTCTCGCCAATGGCATCAACTAGACTACGTCATTACTCGTAGGTCGCTCCTAGATCAAGTACTGGTTACGCGCAGCTTTCACAGCGCCGACTGTGACACAGACCATTCTCTGGCAAGATAGCCTCCTCCCCAAACGTGCCCACCGATCAAAGCAGAAGCCCCTGCCGCGCATCAATACAGTCGGAACTGCTATGCCTGAGCTGCGTTAACGCTTCGCCAGGGCCATGGACAAAGCCCTAGAAGACTGTCCAATAAACAGTGTCACACTGAGGTGGAACCACATCCGAGAGGCTATGTTTCAGATTGCTCTCGATACTTTCGGCAGGAAAGAAAGGAAGCAAGAATACTGGTTTGAGGCGGGAGCTGCTGAGATCAAACCTGCCATAGCTGCAAAGCGTGATTCCCTCCTCGCCTACAAGAGAGATCCATCTACTAGGACGTTTGCGGCACTCCGTACTGCCCGTAGCGATGCACAGAGGGTTGCCAGACGCTGTGCAAATGATTACTGGCTCCATCTCTGCCAGAACATCCAGATTTCTGCCGATCTGGAAAACGTGCGCGGAATGTATGAGGGGATGAAAAAGGCTTTCGGTCCAAACGTCATCAAGACCGCCCCACTCAAGTCAGTTGAAGGCCGGGTCATTACTGACCGATGCAAACAGATGGAAAGGTGGGTTGAGTACTATCAGGAACTTTACTCGAAGGAGACCACTGTCACTGACTCAGCACTCGCGAAAACCAAATCACTTCCCAGAATGGACGAGCTGGACACCCCACCCACCATGGAAGAGCTCAGCAAAGCCATCGACTCCCTAGCCAGCGGCAAGGCCTCAGGCAGCGATAACATCCCACCTGAGGTAGTAAAGTTGGCAAAGGGTAGCTCCCTCCTGGAGCACCTATATGGACTCTTGCTGCACTGCTGGGAGGAAGGAACTGTACCCAAAGACATGCGCCACGCTAAGATCATCACGTTATACAAGAACAAAGGAGAAAGAAGCGACTGCAACAATTACCGTGGCATATCACTGCTAAGCATTGTCGGCAAGGCCTACGCACGCGTCCTCCTCAACAGACTGCAAATTCTCGCTGACCGCGTCTATCCAGAGGCACAGTATGGCTTTAGACCCGCCAGATCGACCATAGACATGGTCTTTTCCATAAGACAACTCCAGGAGAAATGTCGCGAGCAGAGGCAGCCTCTCTATCTGGCCTTCATCAACCTGACCAAAGCTTTTGACTTGGTCAGCCGAGATGGACTGGTTGCCCTCCTTCAGCGGATTGGATGCCCGCCCAAGCTTCTGAGCCTAATCATGTCCTTTCATGAAGACATGAAAGGGACCGTCCGATTTGATGGATCGAGCTCTGAACCGTTCCCGATCAAAAACGGTGTCAAACAGGGATGCGTTCTTGCCCCTACGCTATTCGGAATTTTCTTTTCCTTGCTCCTCTCGTACGCATTTGATGAGTCTGTTGACGGCGTGTTCATTCAAACCAGGAGCAACGGTGGATTATTCAACATCGCACGTCTGCGAGCCAAAACGAGGGTTCAGAAGGTTCTCATCAGAGATCTCCTTTTTGCAGATGATGCTGCCCTTGCTGCACATTCAGAGGAGGCCATGCAGCGTCTTGTTGACTGCTTTGCAGCTGCATGCAACGAGTTTAGACTGTCTAAAGAAAACAGAGGTCATGTGCCAGAACGTTAGTGATGCTCCAAGCATCTCCATTGGTGAACACACCCTCATGATTGTAGGCAGCCTTTCCCTTGACTCTGAGCTTAACACAAGGATCGGCAAGGCAGCAACAGCAGTGGCCCGCCTGACCAAATGAGTTTGGGAAAATGGTATGCTGACTACTAACACAAAGATGCAAGTATACCGGGCAGTTGTGCTGAGCACCTTCCTCTATGGTAGTGAGGCATGGACACTCTACTCTCATCAGGAGCGCAGACTGAACGCCTTCCACTTTCATTGCTTCCGCAAACTCCTCGGCATCACCTGGCAGGATCGAGTCACCAACATCGACGTCCTGGACAAGGCAGGATTGTCCAGCATGTATGCTATGCTGCGAGCTAGATGCCCTGGGTACAATTCTGACCAAGACCACGACGCGCATCCCCCATGATCTCCCGAGATCGATGGAGCCAACAACAACAATATTCTATATATTTATTAATTCATTTTTATAAATTAATTTTTCCGTAGATAAAAGATATCCATGGACACGAGGTTCTGGCTATAAGCCGTCATCCATGGCTACTCTCGGCAGGGATCGAACTCTCGATGTAAATGTTCATAGTCCGATGCTTTACCACCAGATCAGGACGCCCTGACCAATATATGTGCACTTTTTTTTTATCGCCTATGCTGTTACGCAGCTTTTGTTATTGTTTTTACTGACGATCTATCACCGGTGTGTTTTTTTAGTATTTTATCTGCTACCTGAGCGGTTAAGAATAATATATATATATATATATATATATATATATATATATATATATATATATATATATATATGATTGAGTAAATAGGAAATAAAAATTTCAGACACAATGTAAAATTAGTTTCTCGATATGTGGATAAGCAAAGCAACATGCTTGTAGAAATAAGGACACAAACACATCATTAAAGCTGGACCAATATATTGTATATTCGACCATATTCGGTTGGTGATTTGGATTTATTGAAACAAAACTCCACATTTATATACGATGTAGGAATAAAAAAATCCAAGTGAAGAAACGGTGGTAAGAAGGGGGGCAATAGATGATGTGTGCAGTAGGTATGTGAGCGGAGGAAAAAGGAGGAGTTGGATGGGTAGTAAGTAAGGAGGGAGGAGATAAAGGCAAAGTTTGCCGGAAAATAAAAAAATAATGTAACAAATGTATAATTTTTCTAACTTCACAGCTAGGATAACAGCGTATGAGTTAGCATTCCGACATCGAGCAAGCAGTCAGGTTTCAAATCTCAGCGTGAAACACTGACCACCTCCAGAATACTGAAGAGCCGCGATATGGCGAAACAACCATCTTTGTATGACTAGCGTAAAAAGCATCACTATTCTTAACATGAATAGTGTTCTCTGTAACCATAATATGTAAACAAAAACATAATTTTTCTTGCTTTCATGGTGTGCGGAGATGGCTTACGGGTAATAAAGTTGACTACTACACTGGCGGTCGAGTTTCGAATCTCAGTTTTAAACGCTCATCAATCTATCTACATTAAAAACCATGATACTGTGTCACGATAATTTATAAAAAAATAATTATTAGAACTTCGTTCAAGTAAAGCACTTTGAAAGAAATATAAGTTTCTAATTAACCAATATTGCGAAAGTTCTCTCCATTGGAGATTGAACACTTTCTGAGACTTACTATATTGGTAAATAAAATATAGGGTTTATTTCATATTTAATATGTGACCGTATAGTTAAGAATGTTGAATTGGAGTTAGTCGGGTTCAGGGTTCAAATCATTCTACCGGAAGTACAGTTATATAAGCCACATTGATAATTGTTAGTAAACATGAAATATATATGTCTGTGGATAATAAATATGTAGTTATGAATAATAATTATACACACACACACACACACACACACACACATATATATATATATATATATATATATATATATATATATATATATCCCAGTGGTCCTTAATTATTTATTTATCAATCGATATATAAACTACGGAAGTACTTCCTTAAAATAGTTCAATAATACTTTATTTAAGATGACGAAGCGAATCCGTAAAATGGCGTCCGCTTTTGCCGCTGCCAATGGGTACACTGAAATGTCGACTGAAATGTGCAGCGATATATTTTAGCATACATTTACCTATCCTAGTACTAATGTCCAACTGCACTTATACATGCATAAGTACACAACACACACAAACACACATACGCACGCACAAAGTGATACTAACACTGAATTACATACATATTTGGCTAAAAGTGGAAAGTGTTTTCACGTTAGGATTCGAAACCAGAGTAATATATATATAAGAACTTTTTACTCTTTGTGAATTTTTTCTGATGACTTTGTAGTGTTGCAGAAACGATATTTACATAAAAATGTTGTTTGGCACAAGACAAATGAAACGGACCGTTAAAAATATATCTCACAGAAATTTTATATTTTTTGGAAATGTGAAAAAATAAAAATAAAAATAATAAAATCAAACCATGGTGATTAGAATATAATATAAACTGACTTAATTAATAATACCAAATGGTAATTAATTATTAACGGTTAAAGAAATAGTTACGCTAATTAGGCAGTCAAAAGGTTCTCTCTTAATCATTTATCTGCGCTATATATACAGAATATTAAGTCTTTATGTTGTATTCTTTATTGAAATTACAGTAACCTGTTTTGATTATTAAATAGGAGTGATAAATGAACAAACTTTCGCATATATATATATATATATATATATATATATATATATATATATATATATATATATATATATATGCTATAGGAGAAATAAATGCCTGAAAGCAATATCGTGCATTAGCGGTATTCACCCGATGTTGTCCGTGTGGCGATATATTGCTAAAGGTTTCTTAGGAAAAATAATTTCAAATATCGTTATGTTTACAATTTTTGTCTCGAAAGAAAGGTTGGAATCTGAGGTCAAGTAATAAAAAAAGGTCAGTACCGCGGTGTTTTCTTAAAAGAAAACACTAAAGACTTGCCCGTGTGGATATATATTGTTGGTTGGAAATAATTTTTACAATTACTTGGCCTCATATTCCAAATGCTGTTTTTAACCCTTTTTTTCAAGGAACAAAATGTAAGTATAACTGTATAGTCATTCTATTTATCTTCCTCCCACAAGGTAAGATGTGACACAAGGTCGGGAAAGTGGGAAAGAACCAGCGCTCGAGAATTTGAGCACTCTGGCTTTTTAAAAATAGCCTGGGCAGCCCAGTCGACATTCCCCGGTAGGGGTGCCTCAGACAGTAAGCAATAAACATACTCCTCCCCAAAGAGGGGAGGCAAAGTCTGGGAGGGTGCACCTCCTAGAACTGCACAGGACCGGCAACCCCCAATAGACCGGCGTAAATCCAGACCCAAAGGCCCGGACAATACCGGTTTTATTAGGCGGGGTAAAAACCCCGGCTTTTTTACAATTTTTCCTTGAAAAGAAAGGAAATGTTGTAAACAGCATTTGAAATATGAGGATAAGCAATAAAAAAACTGTTAATTTTCGCGTGTGGAGATATATTGCTGTTTGCAAATAATTTTAAATATAGTCATATTTAAAAATTTTACCTTGAGAAAAAATAAATGAAAATCATCTATTGAATATGTTGCCAATTATTAATAATAAAAACACTAATCGCCGCGGTGTCTTCTTAAAAAATATTTAATTTCTTTAAAGTTTTAAATAACAAACATTGTCTTGTGTAGTCAAATATATTCATAAAGATTTACTTTAATATCAATTCTTTCATATTCTTTCATATATATACTTAAGTTTTTCATTTGAATCTATTGCCCTTTTTTCTGCATTTTTTCTAATATTAAAATTAGCAAACCTTTTTAATTTGTAATGTCATTCTCCCCTACCCTTTACATGCATACGTTCCTTTTTTATTTTAACCTGACAGGTATCATGCCGAATCGAAATGGGTAGGTGTTGTCTGTGTATCTGGTGTCGTTTAAGAGATCACCTAGGACGCACACAACACCCGTGTTTCCTTTATATAATAGACTAGCAGGAAGACCCGATATTGCTCGGTATTAAATAAAATACATTTTCACTATGCTCGTAATACCATATTACTTTTTATGTTTTTACTTCCCCCTAATATAGTCGGAAGAAGCTGAAATGTTGGAAAACTCTGAATTAGTGTTTTAGGTAAATGTAAAAATTGACGGTCTAAACAGTTTCTTTTAGATTCGAATAAAATTAGTGTATAGGCGATAATATATATATATATATATATATATATATATATATATATATATATATATATATATATACACTACACCATCCTTGAGTGTCTTTGTTCTCTCTGTTCAAGGGTTTGTCAGGATAACCTGACATAAGGATACTTTCCCCTACAAGTAAACCCACACTAAATATTAAAAATAACATAGTATTCGAAGCCCAAAATAAGATCCACTTGCCACTGGTTCATACAAGCAATGGTGCACCTTCTTCAAGTTATATCATCCCAAGTAACAGCACTTAGCTCGATACTCCATCAGACTAGATGAATTCTTGTCCTGGAATCCAGTAAAACAAACAGACAACAAGAAAGATATACTATAACATAGTTAAATGGTCAATTGGGAGATGAAAATGAATGTTCTTAACTTCTTTACTAACTCAACGTTTGACAGTTAAAGGAAAACTTTAATGAAATATTCGAATATCTATATATCTCATATAGAGATCAAGTGTTAGCCACAGTAAGGGACCCCTTGATTTATGAGAACTTCGACTGGAGTAAAATGAAACAAAAAGTGAAAACATTGAGTTTTATATATACAGATTACAATGAATATTATATTGAGAGTAAATAAAACACACACACACACACACACACACACACACACACACATATATATATATATATATATATATATATATATATATATATCAAAGTTATGTCTATGCGAGAAACACACACACACACACACGGACATTCCAGAGATTGTCTTATAGTTTTTCTTAATATAGAGATGAGAACTGTTTCTTGGAAGTAACGTTCAAAAACGCAATCGAAACGAATGAAACGCGTGCGTTCAATTTTACGTTATAAAGTATGTCATGTTTACATCTTTTAAAAGAGGATGAAAAAAATCGTTTTATTTTTCGCTTGACTTATTTTTGATTTCAATAAATATTCGATTAATAGTATTTTTTTCTTTTGTTCACCCCAAACAACGTATATTGCACCTTGAAACGTAACGAGCTATATCTTCATAGGGGGGGGGGGCATATTTATAGGTGACAACCTGGGTGGTGAGTTGGGCATCAATATGTTTTTCATATTATATTTACATTTTTGCATGTGTTTGTACGGTCGGGGACACAGGGATTAAGGAGGAAATTTCAAAGCTACCAGAGTAAGAAATCTAGGGACCTCTACAGTGAAATGGGTGATTTTTCTGTTATTCGGGTGGGTCGTGAGCATTTTTATTGAACAGTGCAGCAAGTTCATTATAGCAGATTCCTTGAAAGTCTTTGTAACACAAGCATAGAGAAAATATATGAAATTCCTCCCTCACCCCCAAAAACAATATACAAAAAAACTTGCCTAAATATCCTGAGAAAAATAACATACTTCTTTGTTTTATGTAAAAAAAAAGTTGCCTAAATATCGTAAAAGTAATAGCATTTACTTCTTTGATTTATGTAAAAAAAGACAACAAAAAAATTAAATGGTTCATTTGGCCCACGAAAAAAAAAAAAAGTATATTTATAGTTCTTCAGCTATGGTTTGTTCATTTTTTTTTTCATTTTTTTTCAAATATATGTATTTTTTTCTTTTGTATTCTTCGTCTTAAATTGTCGTCTGCCACTCTTTCATTTTACGACTTTCAGTTTTGCTTCAGCCTCGTTTTCGTCTCGGCAGGTATCGGGCGCTTCCGCGACCTGCCCGATCGTTGCCGCCAAGCAGTCACGGAAATTAGGCGCTTCATCTGGAGTAGTACCGCAAGCTCAATAAGATTGTGTTACAAGCTTCAGAGCATATATACTTTTTATGTTATACATACAGAGCATATATACTTTTTAGGTAAAATTATGGTTATGGATTGATTTTTCCTTCGGTCATTAAAATGTAACTAAAAAGTACACATACACACACACACACACACACACACACATACACACACACACACACACACACACACACACACATATATATATATATATATATATATATATATATATATATATATATATATATATATATATATATAAATGATTTCTCAATTAATCACAGGCAACGCAAGTTATCCCTGCTAATAACGAAATACTTATTTACAATTGTATTTACTTTCTATTTAATATTTTTTTCAACTTTTGTTCAATGTTATCCATTTCGTATTCGAATGTTGTTTTTTTTTAAAAAGATCTTCCAAAAATGGCTTTATCACGCAATTTCTATAGACGTAAAAACAAAAAGGTTTTCCTCGTTTATTAAAAGTGCTTCGACGCGAGGGCATTAGGAACAATGTTCAACTCCACCCACTGGCAATGCGGTGTGCCACCCCGACAACGATTAAAAGAATCCGAACTCATTGATGTAATTGTTCGGCTATCTTTTCGGGTCGTTTAACATTTTGCGAGAGAAGTTGGGCGAGAAGGTAAAAGAGTTGTGAGCCAATGAAAACTGAGTGTTCAAACATACTTCGCATGTGCACTTGAGCATACGGTGTTATGTCTATGTAGTCTAACATTTCAGAGTAGTTACACATCCACCACACACCCGCACACACATGCAGGTACATACACACAAACACAAACACAAACACAAATACCCATACGTATATATATATATATATATATATATATATATATATATATATATATACGTAAGTATATCTATGCGCGTGTGCTTGTATGTGTGTTTGTAAATAAGTGTATATACATACTTTTAAAACAGTTCATTACATATAATATACTTATATATATATTAAATTTAATGGAACATTTAAAATAATACATCCTTTTTATTTAACAGTCACTCCCGTTTAAATACGTTCACACATGCACGCGTATATATATATATATATATATATATATATATATATATATATATATATATATATATATATATATATGTATATATTTACATATTATATATATATTTATATATATATACTCATCACGAATCATATTTAAAAAATTATATATATATATATATATACATATATATATATATATATATATATGAAGGTTTTCTTGACGTTTCTCTGGTTCGAATATGGGATAGCATTATAAGCAACAGTATTCCAAGGAAAGTTTATTTCAACTATAATGTTAATATTGTTATCCTTATATCTTAACCATTAATATATAAATATATATATATATATATATATATATATATATATATATATATATATATATATTGTTGAATATAGAAGACAACTCATGTCTAGACATGAGTTGGCTCCTATATTCAACAATACTTGCCCCCAAGAAAAGATGCTGCTTATATATATATATATATATATATATATATATATATATATATATATATATATATATATATATATATATATATATTATGTGGATTGATTTTTCCTTCGGTCATTAATATATATATATTAATACTTTTAAAATAAGTCATATTAATAGATGAGTTTCCAGGTGCAATATGCGGGAATTGGGACTTAAGCTTCCTTAAGAAGGCAGCTATATAATAATAATAATAATAATAATAATAATAATAATAATAATAATAATAATAATAATAATTATTATTATTATTATTATTATTATTATTATTATTATTATTATTATTATTATTATTATTATTATTATTATTATTATTGTTGTTTGTTATGCCTCCTCTGACATCCCCCCTTTAACTATATTGTTAATTCAACTGTTAAAATAAAATTGACTCTTAGTACAGCAAGATTTCTTTTATTTTTATATGAAAAAACGTTTACATGTAAAACAATTATATTTAACGTACGCTTACTAGTTTGCCTCCATATTAAAGGGCATATAGACACACAGTCAGCCAGACGTTCTCATTTATCTTCAATATAAAGTTAAGACGATTTTTCTCTTGTACCTTTGTCAAGAATAGGAGAATAACCACATGCACCATAGGCTACTAAACCCATCACTATATTACGCTTATTCAATCGAGCGTTTTATAGCAAATTTGTGAATATTTTCTCCAGCTAACACTAAATATTACATTTGGCCCACAATGTCCGACTCTCCACAACACATACTCCATAGATGTGGTAGCAAAAACTATTCCCACGATAACTTTATTACCGGCACTCTCCCCATCGACACAGTAAACAATAAATAACGTCTACTTAAAAAAACGTGACCCTTATTATTTACTATTTGTCTGCTATTAATGTACTACATAATACAATAGATTACGCGCAAATTTAATAGACGCTCCCTTTAATTCTGCTGATTTTCGAGAATATCGGATTACGTTATGTCTACCTATTACGTATACAGTTATACTCATTCCAGTTTTTAGAGAATATATTTAACACACATAGTTCCTTATAGTTTTCCATTATTTAACATGGCGGCTACAATTTCTTAAGCGAATCGACTTTAGAATTACTTCAATATACGTATTTACAATACGTTGACTGTGTATGTGTGTATGTGCGTATGTGTGGAAAAGCGCACAAGATACTCAACAGATCGACCTTAAAGTTGCCATTTTCTAAATCCTCCACCTTTTGAACGCATCATATCCAAAATTTGAAAATAAACAACATCGATTTCTTCGTAGAGAAATGACCCAAAACGTGTGGCGGGTGGACACTAAATTCGGTCGATTTCTATCGGATCGAACAATCTATTTACGTGTGTCTGCGTTCGTGCATAAAACTCACGCCAACTTGGTTTTAGTCAAGAAATGTAATACTCGCTTTCTTGATCAGGAGTGTATCGACGAGCGTCCATGGACGAGAGTCTACTTACACAATTTTTTTCTTTTTTAAAAGTGCCTTAAACATGCATCGAAAAGAGAGGGGCGAGAAGGCGACCGGTGAAAAGACAGCTTTTGCCCCGAGCAACCGAGGAAGAGATGCATTGTTAAACATTTGCCTACGAGGGGGAGAGGGAGGTTATTGGGCCGGGTTTTTTTTATTTAACGTTCATATGTAGTAATTTGAAAATAAATCAATGTAATATGTAGTAATTTTGCTGAATCATTCCTGCGCACACGACGTCATAGTGACGTTTTCTTTTTAAGTATTGTGAATATCATCATTTCTCTTCGAACACACATGGTTAATTAGTGCTCTGTAAGCCTCCTTAATTATATTTTTGTTTCAGAAGTGCTCAGGAGGCATACTAATTTAACTTTTTCTTTTCCTCACAAAAAGGGAATTTCTATACAAAGATAACGGGGTGGGAAATTGGTTTTAATAGTGCCCTGTAGGCCTCTCTAATTTTAAAAGTGCTCATTATCATAGATAGAGCGGGTGTTTAATCAAAAAGAAACATTCTGGGGAAATACTGGTACCGGGGGATGAGCAGGAAGACTCATACACACGCACAATTGATTTCATTTGTTTTCTTATTACACAATATATATTTATCTTACGTGCCTAAACTAAAATGTATATTCGTTACACATGGTCCACTTTCAGTCACATTTGACTACCCACGACGGCAGAGTTAGACACAGCGTAAGTTCTTACTATGTGGAAAATCCACCAACATAAATAAAACGCATAATGCTTATTCTACAAGGATTTGCTTTCAATAACGTACGAGAGAATAGCTAACAGCCCGTCTCGAAACAAGTAACATTTTCCATAATCTGTCAATAAACGAGATATCGTTCTACACTGTGGAAATTTCTATTTTTGTTCAACTCAGAAGTAATCCCTTTCGCTGGTTAATATTGTCCGATGTGACCTATTTGCGTTCTCTCGGATGTTAACACATTTTAATTCATTCGTCAATGCTGGACGGGGGTCCTGCTAATTATATATATTAATACCCCCCTCTCTCTCTCTCTCTATATATATATATATATATATATATATAAATATATATATATGCTTCTCTTTCCCTCTCTCTCTCTCTCTCTATATATATATATATATATCTATCTATATATATATATATATATATATATATATATATATATATATATATATATATAGATATATATATATATATATAGAGAGAGAGAGAGAGAGAAAGGGAAAGAGAGGTACAGACGGACAGAGAGTCAGAGAGAGGTACTAGGTTTTAAATATACCAACACTTAAAATGTTTTCACTCACATTTTATTATACAACAAAAAGGAAATAAGACCTTTGTTTTCATTTAAAAAAAGGTTCTCAGTCTAAGTCTCACTCAAGTTAGCAATTGGGATATTTGTTAAATCGTTTTTGTTTTAAATAACACTCATAATTTAATTTCCATTTCTTGTGTAAAAATATTTAAAAGGACACGTAACTTCTTTAAAAGAGCACATAGAGTGTCATGGCTACTCTCATCATATTCTTAGGAAAATTTGACACATGTATAAACTTTTATATTTTAAGAACACTCTCTCGTCTCGGACGTTTTCTTTTATCATATATATATATATATATATATATATATATATATATATATATATATATATATATAGTCATTCACATACAGACTGTTCTGCTGTATAACAGCTCTTCAGTGCAGCTAGACCAATTAGTGCCGGGATTGAAACTCAAATGTCGAGCTCATAGTCGGCGCCCCTACCCCTGCGCTATCATACTACACTGACTGAATGTAAGTGATATCTCAATGTAAATATTGTCAAGTGCCGGGAGCTCGAATTAGTTTTAACCCATTGAGCTATGCCTTAAAGCTAATGGCAGTTTGCGATATCCTTACAAATAAGCTTTACACAGGAAGGGAGCTTTATAAAGTCATCCACCTACAGACTGTTTCGCTGTATCACAGCTCTTCAGTGCGGCTAGACCAGTTAGTGCCTCAAGCCGGGATTGAAACTCAGTCGGCGCCCCTACCCTGCGCAGAATATACTAGCCAAATACTTGCCATAAGGCGGGTATTTTGCCAATTTAATATGTATATTAATTTTAGTTTGTCATCGATCGCAATTAATCTGGTAAACTAATTTTTTATTCTGACTAGCCAATTTTCCTTTTTGTATTCGTGGACAATGTGTTTGCTTTTATAAAAGTGTATGTGGCTTAAGTTTATTGCAAATAATATTTATCCGGCTCGTAAGTTTGATAACGTGGAGCGACTTTCAGTACTCAGCGCCTCATCTTCAGCTGCTTAGGTTCTTAATTCAAAAAAATTCTACATTTCAGCATACACAATTAGCTATGCTTATAAGAAATAGTAAACTATTTATTATTCAAGATTACTTGTATGTCACATTATAAGGTACACTTTTGTTTTATTACATTGCTTATATTTTAGTCTACATGAAATTATATAAGCAGCATTTTAGTCTTATTCATTGACTTATTTTCCTTTAGTATGGTAAGTATATCCTTATCTCCTGAACTAATTGTCTGCAAAAATGGTTTTAACGTGCCTTCAATTTAAATGCATTCAGATTTAATAATTTTAAATTAACTCCACCTTCTTTAACAAACAAGAAATATCGATATTAAATTAACACACAATAGACTAAATACATATAAAACTGAATTATTTAAAAGCACTGGCATTTCTAACCTACACGTTGTACTGTTTCTACAAGTTACATTACCAAAAGAGAAAGAGAAATATAGAGACTGAGAGAGAAAAAGAGATAGAGAAAGAGACAGTGAGAATGAAAGCGCGCAATAGAGAGAGAGAGAGAGAGAGAGAGAGAGAGAGAGAGAGAGAGAGAGAGAGAGAGGGGTGACGGAGACGAGCGATACACAAACATATCTCCTACTACAATTATTACTACTAGTAAAGCTACACCGGCAGCTATGTGAAAATAGAACGTATTTGTCAGTCGACGGACCCTACTGCACATACGAATGAAACACAAAGCTTCCTCGATCTACGAATTCCATGCGAGCACAAATAGAATGTCCTCTCCCACCACAATTTTACACCCATACAAGCGAAATACAAAGCATCCTCCCACCAATACTATTACTGAGAAAATAATACTTAAAATGCTAAAACTGAGAGAGAGAGAAAGAGAGAGAGAGAGAGAGAGAGAGAGAGAGAGAGAGAGAGGGTGTGTGTTTGTGTGTGAGAGAGAGTGTGTGAGAGAGAGGGTGTGTATGTAAGAGAGAGAGAGAGAGAGAGAGAGAGAGAGAGAGAGAGAGAGAGAGAGAATAAATTCAAATAAGAAATAACGATTTTAAAATTGAAGGGATTTTTACGAATCCTGATGAAGCGATTATTTCTCATGTTTATGTTTTTAAAATTAATAAAAATAACTGCAATTTTTATTGCAGTTATTAAAATTGTAATTAACTTCTATCACTTCATCGGCTGCTATGCTATCAGAACAAGTCACATGGGAGGGAAAGTTTCATGTTTATGTAAACGATATTAACTGCCGAAAAGCTTTGCATTATCCCTAACGGTAGCTTGCAATTGTTTTCTTTGCTTCCACGAAGATATATATGTAATGTCAAACAATTACTTATCTGCTATGTTTGTTCCATTCGGGCCAGGTTGTTCTGGTTGGTCTCAAGAAGCCATCTTCCTAGGCATTACGTTCTCATTTAAGAGAGTGGGGCTTATGGCCGATCTCTTCAGAGGGGATCGCCAGGGAATGATGATGCGTTCGATCATAGTTAATCCATCCAGACTCTCCCTTTTTAGGGTGGGCATCATTCCTACAATAAACTAACTTTGTGTCTAGCTTGGCCGCTGAAGGAGGTAAATAAAGCATCGTTTTTACTTTCTTATTCTACGTCCCTCGCTAACAATTCAGAAAAATGACTTTAAAAGCCTAGTTCTTTTGAAATGACAACTAAATTACGCATTGTATTATTGTCAGAGCTCGAACAATTGGCGACATCTTGCTGAGGTAGGTAACCTCGTAGCCTCGAGTACCTGCCTCTTTGTGTCAGCTGCGTTTTCTTATTTATGTTAAGATCTTTTAACATTTCCTTTGTCGCTATTTATTTATGTGTCTATTTTCCTTTGCCTACTTCTCATCTCTCTCTCTCTCTAACTCTCTCTCTCTCTCAGACACATCCTCTCTTTCATGAACACACACTATCCCAAATACATACCCTTTCTTACACATATACGCAACCTTTCATGTTCTAAAAGACACACGCTCTCTTACACACACGCTTACACACCAAATCTCTCTCATTCTCTCTAAAAAGACACACTTTTACTCTCTCTCTCTGTCACCCTCTTTCAACACACACTCTCATTCTCCGAATGACTCTCTTCCCCATCTCTCTTACGCAAACACAATTTCTTCAGATCTCTCTTTCTCTTTCTCCCCACCACTCTCTCTCTCTCTCTCTCTCTCTCTCTCTCTCTCTCTCTGACATTATAGCCTCTCTTATATACATTTTATCCTTAAAACCACATAGTCCCCACTCGGTCTTTCTATCTCTCAAGGCACTTAAAATACGCGTACTTCTTCCCCCTGTACACACCCTCCAACATCTCTACTGTCGCTAAAAACACACACACTTCGCCCCCTCTCTCTGCTACTCTCTCTCGACGCACACACTTTCTCTCTCTCTCTCGCTTTCCCTAAGAAGAAAAATTCCACCACTTTTTTCCTTACACATACACTCTTTCTTTTCTTCACGTATACCCTCTCTTTCTCTTTCATACAAACATACACATTTTATTTTGCTCAAAAGACACATACCCCCCTCTCTCTCAACACAATCTGCTAAAACAGATCATTTTCCTTTTGTCACAAACCTATATGATTTCACGCACATACACTTTATTACACACACATACATTCTCGTTAAGCACATGAGGTTGTCTGAAAAGTATCGGGACAAATGTTTTAAACGATTTGTTTCAATCCCCAATAAAAAAACGCCACGGTTTCCCCTTAAAATAATCCTCACTCGAGTCTAATTCACTTCACCACACGTTTATGCACTTCTTGAATGTCATAGATTCTTCGAGGATACTGTATCTCATTCTGACTAGACAATTTCCCTTTTTGTTCTCTTGAATCACGTATTGTTTTTAGATAAAATTGTGTTTCGCTTTAGTTTCTTTCAAATTATACTTATCCCACTTGTAACATTGGTAAATTGTAACCATTTTCACTAATCATCGTCTCATCTTCAGCTGCGTACTTCTTAATTTAAAAATAATCTCTATTTCCCTATTTATTAGAGCTTAAGCATAAACAATTAGCTATGCTTAAAAGTATTACCTATGCTTACAGTCCTTTCCATGGCGTCCAAGACAAGTTTTCTTGATTATTCCCTTGAGCTTAAGAAAAAGAAAAAGTCACACTCAGCAATATGATGTGAATAAGGAGGATTTTAACGTGTGGTGATGTGTTATCATTCGTTGTTCAGTCTTAATTGTTCGTTTCTTAAGTGCTCATGGGTGAACACCCTTAAAAAGGGGATGTGTAAACAAAATCACGTGGGAGAAAAGGGTTACAGAAAGCTAGCATTACAGTTATATACTCCAAAATATCATGTCAGATCTCAACACAATTCGAATGTAATGCAAAATATATCATATCAACAAATTAAAACAAATAAATACACTCTCAAACGAAACACTTTTAGTAATGTCTCTGCCTTATATACAAAGACCTGACTAATGACAATAGCTGAACTTGTAAACAATTTCTTTCAGGCAAAAATTTACAAAATAATCAAATACAAGACTTACGAGCAAAGTGTAGTATATGTTCTGCTACTACACTTAATATTTTCCGTCCTCGGTCAGTGAAGAAGAAATCCTTCTAGATTGAGACAATTTTTATTTTCGCAAAATTCAGCGTGATCCTTTTTGAGGAGCGTTATTCTCTCCACATTATGTGTAACTCTACCATCGTGGAGAGGTAAGTAACGAGATACTTATGTAACATAATAATTTTATCTTTGAATTCAATAATCAACGTTACCTACGAGTCTACAGACTAAATCACCTAATTAATTTTCACCAACATGCTAATAATTACTATCACATATTTAAATTTACCATTGAACATTCATACACTTCTATTCAATTCCTAGATATAAAAATCCCATCCCAGAATAACATATTATTTGCATACTGTATACAGACAACCACAGATTCGTAAATTACTATAGCAACCAGATTTTCAAGTAAAAAAAGTTATAATACATAGCGCAATCATAAGCATAAAACGCATTTGCTCAGACCCCTCATGATTACATCTACCATAATAATAAATTAACACACCAATTCGAACCCTATGGAACTCATTAAATCAGTTTTTAACAAAACAGCGCTCACAGACAGACAACAACCCCTTAAATATAAATGACCTCATTATGATAATTTTTACTCAGGGCTAACATATTACCCCTACTCTAACAAAATATTTTACAATTCCTCAACTGGTCCCCCAAAACAGTTCAATCCTAAAGAAACTACTGACCAATTATAGTTGAGGCACGCCAGAATCAGAGACAACAAAAAGGACATATTTTGGCTCGACGCCGGTTTCGTTTACTTCCGGTTGAATTATAAACAAAATAATACTCACGTACGATAGCCTTCACAGATTTTTTTTTAATAAAAAGTTTTGTTTTGTAAACTGTAGTGATTAATAAAAACACTAAATGCTTAATTAAAAAATAGTTAGACTTTTATACATTTTGTAACATATTTAATTAAAATAATATTTTTTTATGAATCTGTAAAGTTTACAAAACAAAATGTTTCGTTAAAAATGCAAATATGTTGCTTAAAAACAACATGTGTCAATTTGGTCGTTTTTGATTACAGAGGGCCTCAAACATAATTGTTCGAAACTACCTACTAATGCTAAAAGACAACCATGTATTTACTATCCAAAAATCGTCAGAAACCACTCATACACAATTGTAGAACAAGGCAAAAATACATGTGATAGGCGTTGAGGTTTAGTTGGTCAATATGTAGTGAAATAGTTCCCTTTCACAGTCCCAAATACATTAATCGAAACACACTCGTGACGCCTAACCTGTTATAGCTCCTACGCCATCTGAAATGACTAAATAGCGGATATATAGGCGAAACAAAATTAGTTTTTAATTTGTATTTAATAACCACAAACTTAATATCAATCAAAATAAACATGCTCTTAAATAGCCAAAGAATTCAACTAAACACAACATACACTACATTCCATGAAATGCATTTTACGAGACACCAAATTTGCGTCCACCTGTTAAATAGTAAAGGATACGTTTGCTAATATTCATCTGATGTAAATGTAAATCCGTAGAAACTCAAGTGTTTATAAAAAGTGCTCAATACCAAGTAGAGCTGTTTATAAGTATAAATTTTTATTTATACAAACATTATTGGTTACATATGTGCATACATGTTTCGGTTGTACTTTCCCAAGAAAGTCAACCTCATCAGACCGAGAATCTTTCAGGAATGGCTATATCATGATCATGATACGTCGCCGATCTCGTCGTCTCGTCCAATTACAAACACACTCCCACGTTGAAACTGTTTATATATATATATTGTAATTAAGAATATATTTTAATATGTGTGTTAAAGAAAAATGCCAAACGGATACTTTATTAGAAATTTGAAAACCAAGTAAACAATGTGATTTAAAAAAAATAACTGAAGTATTTTAAAACCTGGGCGTCATACGTCTATTAAAAAAAAACATTTTTCTTTTTCTTTTCCCTTTTTCCTGGTCTTTTCGGTTCGAGTCACATTCCGTTCGTTTGATTGAAATAACGGTTTCTTTCTGCAAAAGTCTTAATGTGGTCACGTGTCTTCGTGTTTAAAAAAATGAAAGGTTAATCACATTTTTCGAAACATTGTTTTGTTTAAAATATTAGCCGTTCATTTTTTTTTCATAAGCATCGAATAATAAGTATTATAAATTGAGAATAAAAGCCCTTTTCAATGCAAGATAAATTTATTTATTTTTTGCTTATGAAAAAAAAAATAAACGGCCAATATTTTAAAATACCAGCGTGCCCAGCGCATTTCCGTTCTACCGAAGAACCGCGAATACATCATATGCAGACAGTACGTCAAATCCAACACAAAGACGTCTTATCGATAAACAAAACTAAAAAGTGTTTATTTTTATTAAAAATAAAAAAAGAAACTCTGAAGATATAGTATATCTCCGAAATTAATAAGATAAATGTAAAAAAAATAAAATAAATTTATCTTGAATTGAAAAGGGTTTTTATTCTCAATTTATAATATTGTTTTGTTTATTTTAAAACCTGAGTTCAGGTTTCAAAATAAATAAGTTAATTTATTTCACATTGTTTATTTGATTATAACATTTCTAAAATATTCAAATAAAAAACAATCTTTTCAGTATGTATTTTTGTATTTCAAATAAAAAAACCATGAGGTTGCTTTCCAGACAAGATACATTAATGCGATGTTAAATAAAAATGAATCCGATCAAATAGAAATTCGTTGTTTCGAATTAAAACATAATGATATTTTAATAGACCTAAATATTTTGCTAACGCTTGATATTTTAAAATAAGGTGGATCAAAATTGCGAGAAGAGAAACGGATTTACTTCGGTTGCATGCGGAAAGTTGTATTCATACACGGTGTTTTGGCGCGTGTGCATGTCCACGGTTTCCTTTGGCGCGATCGGTAGTGGCAGCGTTTTTGTTTTAAGCTTTCCTTTGTCTCAATAGCGGCGTTTTCGCTCCCTTTCTCGTGCCTTAATGCGCATGCTCGTGACGTGAACGAGGCTGATGTCCTGACTGTCGCTATACAGAAACATCCATTAACTTTGACAGACGAATTATGGAAGGTCTGTTGTCAGTTTATTCTGTTTGATGTTTTCAGGGTTATTGGCGGTGTGTGCGGTGGGTGGAGCAGCAGTTAAGGAAGGGCAGAAGGAAGAGGACCCTGTCCTTGGAGTAGGATTGCGTGCGATAAAGAGGGAGAGACATGAAACTGGAAAGCGAGAGAAATAGGTTTAGAGAAAGTGTGAGTATCTATGCGTGTGTGTGTTTGAGAATTTGAGAAATTAATAGAAAAATGAATAGAGAGACAGAGAGAACAGAGAGACAGATAGAGGGAGAGGGGGAGAGTGAAAGTAGCGATCAGCAGCGTAGTAGGATACGGAAGAGCAAGAGACATATGTCGCAAAAAGGGTTATTTTTTCCTCTTCCTCTAATATTCTCTCTCTCTCTCTCTGTATATATATATATATATATATATATATATATATATATATATAAATATATATATATATATATATAATTATCTCTACGCTGACAATTTCCGAAAAGATGAAACGTATACGAATAATTATATATATATATATATATATATATATATATATATATATATATATATATATATATATATATATATATATATATAACTTCTTTTGTAAGATAGTAAAGAAAAATCCCAGCGGCGTGCTCGATTAATTGAGAAAATCAAAATAAGAGCGTAATATATATTTATTATTTTGTACAGAAACGTAGAGTAGCATCAGTACCATTAATTTCAAGCTCAGAAGGTGTTTACCTCCCGGTTATATATATATATATATATATATATATATATATATATATATATATATATATATATATATATATATATATATATATATATATAAAGTGGTGTACTAAAAGCGAACTTTTATGGAAAGGTAAAACCTATTGTGAAGAGTATACAGCTCAATATCCAGGATAGAGCAGGTATAAATGAAGAAGAATGGAAAGGAATTAGAGAAGCAAAAGCCAAATCAAAATTCAATTCAATTGCTCAGAGCCAGGTATATTCCGCAAAAAGACAATTTATTCAAGTTAAATTTTTCCTTAAGCCAGGCTTTTCAAAGATCAAAATCTTATCATCAGAGGAAGTCGCTGGGATAGATAAGTTTGCAAAGGCCAAGATTTAAAATTTGAAAAAATAAAATAAAAATTGTAGGGAAAGAAACACAGGGCAAAACTCTGCCCGAATGCAAGCAAATGTCCGATTGCTAAAAAGTCCGGTGTCGAAAAGTCCAGCGGAGAGAATGAGATGTAGATAGGTAGGTCGTTAAGAGGAGGTACGAGATGTTGTGAGAGAGGATTCAAAGTTAAATTCCAAGAAACCACAACTTCAGGTGCGGCGAAAATAGAAAATCCAAAGGGTAAAAAGTCCAATAAGAGGTACGCTCGTGGATGCAGGCAGGCTCAGTAAAGAGTGAGGTAGAAAATATTCGCCATTAAACATACTTCCTGGGCTCAGATATCAAAGAGAGATTTAAAATGTGGAAAAAGGCAGCGAAAATATTTTAAAGCTAGCCCGTTGAGAAAGCCGACTTGAAATGAAGAAAGGCAGAAACTCATAGGCAGGGAGGGAACGAGTAAGGGGTGTGGAGGAGGAGAGAGGAACGGGTGCGAAGGAGGAGAAAGGGAACGGGTGCGGTGAATGAGTGCGGTTAAAACTAAGAGTGTGATTGTGGAAGGTGAGTCGCATAAAGTTGAAATTGGATGTTAGCGCGAATTAGGGTTCAACATGAAAAGGGAAAGAATGGAGTGGGGGTAAGTTATTTATTCAGAACCAAGTTATAAGCTGAATAGATATTAAAACTTTTAAACGTTACACATATGTAATTCAAGAACTGTTAGAAATTGAGATGTTTTCCGACATATACAACATTTCATATCAAACAAAATTTTAATTGAGACATTAGTGATAACAAATGTTGGATAGCCCTTTAGTAATTCATACCTTCGTATCTTTTAGGTTTGCTCTGTCGTCTAGTGGTTGAGTAATTTCTTCGCCTCTGCACTGTAGTGGCCGTCTCCGTGAGTTGTCTGTAACAAAAGACCTTTCTCACCCGCTTCATAAGACAACAATCTTTTCATTTTAATTATTTTTTTATTCGGCGTCAAATTCCATTGCCCGTGGAATGTTTTGCTATCGTTGAGAGAGAGAGAGATAGAGATTTATGAATATCGTAGTTAGATTATTAATGTTTTCCTAACTATTCCTAGAGAGAGGGGGGATTCTTGTGCTTGTCTTCCCTTTAGGGAAAATATTCCGTATTCCTACATTGGAATCGCACGTCTTAACAGTTCGCCTTCTTGAACAGACTGAATCAAATTCGCTTCTCGCGAGAGCGAGTGACGTCACAGGCCCCTTCGTTTCACATGCAGGGCCAGCTCTTCACAGCTGCAGACTGACCCTCTGAGCTCAGGTCTCATCACTCGGTAACCTTGTCATGTCTGCCAGCTCCGACGGTGAAAACCAGCCTTGTTCTGCACTCGACTGCCCCGCGTTAATTCGCGCAAGTCAAACCCGACTTCCACAGATGCGTCCATCTCTCCAGGGTCATTATCTAACACTCTCATAAAGGTTTTTATAATCCCACAAGTTATGTCCGTCATTATATAACACAAAGTCCGAATTTCATAGACAAATGCATCTTCAGATTTTACAGACCCCCCCCCCCGACTTACTTAAGAACGTCCATTTCGTCTTCTAAATTCGTAGCATGCTTCTGTAAAATCTGAAGATTCATTTGTCTACACAATTAGGAGTTTGTTATTTCTAATGTTCCGTTTGTATTTGCTATGGAGAAACAGCTGTAATGCTTGATGCGAAACTTTGTATTTGTCGGAAAACATATATATATATATATATATATATATATATATATATATGTATATATATATATATATATATATATATAAACCACACTTTATTGACAGACAATTGTTTTTCCCCATATCGAGAATATATATTTTATGATATAAAAAATATGACAAATATTCATAAAGAGGCCACATCACTGTATAATATAATATTCCACATTGATGCTGAAAAATGTAAATGCATTCGACATTCTTTTAATTTATACGTATTTCTTTTTTCAGTCAAATTCAAAGGAAAAACTTACTTTATCTAATTTTTATATAAATCTTCATGATGTATTTTGTTCATTATATCTGTTTTCCCCCTTTTTATTTGAGTGTTAAGAGTCGATCGACAAAAGCCATATTTCCAAGTGAACATATAAAGAATAATTATTTATCACCAACCGCAATCAGGCAAGTTGTGTTTTCTCGGAGGTGTGATACGTATGGCCTTCCCACAGCCATCTCTGCACATAGTACTTGACAACAATCTGAAGCATTTTTCCAGGATGTGGAGCGGCATGTCGTGGCCTTATCTGGAAACACACGCAAAGAGCATTACAGTTCGAAGGGGTCTTCATAGCGTGGGGCTTCATGCGGACTGTAGGGTAGTCACCCATTATTCTGCACGTTGTGCAACTGATCCCGAGAAGAACCAGAACATTCCCAACTCGACAGGGTATTTGTAAGGCGGTTCTCCTAGGTCTTGGTGGTGAGTAGCAGGCCTCTGCGACTCTTGTACGAAGAGTATTTATTTACCTCCTCTCCAGGAGTTTAGGCACAAGGCCGGTTTTATCTTACTCCCACAAGGTAAGATGTGACCCAAGGTCGGGTCGTGAAAGTGGGGGTTGAAAAGCCAGCGACCGAGAAAGTGAGCACTCTGGCCATTAAAAATTGCTTGAGCAGCCCCGTCGGTATTCCCCGGTAGGGGCACCTCAGGCAGTAAGCAATAAACTTACTCCTCCCCAAAGAGGGGAGGCGAAGCCTGGGAGGGTGGACTTCCTAGAACTGCAGATGGCAGACCCATAGACCGGCGTAAATCAAGCCCCGAAGGCCAAGACAATACCAGTTTATGAGGTGTAGTATCCATCGGAACAGATACCACACTTTGATCTTAGCCAACAGGCCAACTTTCAATGAGCACTGAGCTGCAGCTAAGGTTTCCAAATGTTTTAATCCGGCACGAACCAACATGACAAAGGAACAAAGTGTAGTATGTATTCTGATGTTACACTTAGTCTATTCTGTCCTGGGCCATTGCAGGAGAAGTCTTTCTAGACTGAGGCAAGTTTTATTTTTGTTCTAATCCAGACGGCTCCTTTTTGGGGAAGATGGATTTTCCCCACATTAAAAACTTACCTTGTGTCTAACTTTGCCCTTGTGGGGAGGAAAGTGAATAGAAACATTATGCAGATCATTCTCTTTCAATATTCTGCTGTTTTTCAGTCGTCCATGGTTTCCAGCTCCCCGATCACACCAATAATACAGAGAAGCTGCACTATACTGCTATTAAATACTTCAAATTGTTCTGTGTTTAAATGAAAATATAGACTAAGCGACTGTTATAATTAAAGCTATAATAACTAAGTATAATGTGAATCAATCCGACAATGGCATTGTTGTCTAACATCCTGCAGAGGACATACATGAATATAATTGGCATAGCTTGAGTAGGTACTATTTTGTACTAGTCGATGATCCGTCCTTGACAATCAGTTCAACAGAGACTGAGCGATTGTGAAGGTCGATACCTTTTTCTGTCGGGCACTGGTATTTGTTCTGTTCAGAGTCAGGAGGTCCATCTTCCTAGACTTTGCCTTCTCGCTCTGGAGAGGGGTTAGTTTATAGCTAACTGTCTTAGGCGCCCTCATCGGGGAATATCGACGGGGCCGCTAAGGCAATTATAATGGACCAGAGTGCACCACCTTTTGTGCGATGGCTTATATTCCCCACCGTTCCGCCTTATGCCACATCTTCCTGCGGTGAGAAAGAGGTAAACACCGTGGCTTTGTTCTTGTTGGGTTGATGTATGATTTTATCCAGTCCTAATAGGTCAAACCCACCCAGGCTTTATCTTCTCCTTTTGAGACGGGCCTGCTCAGACATTTATTGTAGACCAGAGTGCACGTCATCTTGTTCACTGGCTTTTCAAATTCCTACATGACCATTTACCTACCCCCCTTGTGGGGAGGTAAATAGATACGTCTTTGACAATCAGTCCGATTGTGGCCTTCCTTCTGTCGGAATAGGTATGGATCTCTTCAGTCCTAAGAGGTCTACTCTCCCAGGCCTTACCTTCTCTCTTAGAGAAGAGCTTAGTCTGTTACTAATTGCCTTATGCGCCCCTACCGGGAAATACCGACGGGAATGCTCAAGCATTTTTTGTAGGACAGAGTGCACTTCCATTGTGTCTAACCTCTTGCAGAGGACGTAAATATATGTGGCACAGATTGAGTAGCTTTTGTTCGTACATGTCGGGGATAAGTCCTTGACAATCAGTTCAATAGTGGTTTTGTTGCTGTCCTGCTGAAGTATGCTTGTGAAGAGAACGATACTCTCAAAATTTACCTGCTTTCTTTGAAAAGGAGGTAAGTTTATTGCTAATCTCATAAGGCGCCCGTCCTGGGGAATGCTGACGATGCTGCTAGGCATTTTTTTGTGCTCTTCTATTATGTGATCTTCCGAGTTTCTAGAGTCAAAGTTCGGGTTAGTTAGTTAGGGACTTTAAAATCTCGGTAGATCACATACTGGAAAAGTACACATTTTTTGTAGGCCGGATGCACTTCTCATAGGGCGCTAGCTTTTCAAAACCTCACCTGACCCTGTATTTAACCTGGAGAAGATGTAAATACACTATAAATCTTTGATTTCCGGTTATTGATAGCGGATACATCTTCCACTTTTTATTAAAGATTTCCGTGACCGGAAACAATTCAATGAGTCTATAGACTTAATTTTTAAACCCTAGGATAATAAATTGAATAATAAAATACTTTCTTCTTTGCTTTCAATTTTTCCTATTTCATGTTTGTTTTGACCAAATTTATATTCAGTTTAATGACTTACTAATATAAAGTTTAATCAGTTCGATTTAAAGCTGTTTCGTGTACATTGTTTGACCAATCAGTCTATCTATCTATCTATATACTATTAAAATCTTATGGTGTTTTGCAGTTTGTCTTTTCGAATGCAAATAGAAATATGTGATTTGTTGAGAAACAAAATCAAACAGACACAATATATTTTACTAGGGCATTAGCTTTTTTACGATGTCAATACACGAGTTTGAATCTTACATAAGTCTAAAGAACCATTACATTTTTAAAACTCAATACGTGTTTTACAAATTTAAAGACATTAAAATAATATAACATAAAACATAGCATAAATATATGTTTTAAAAGTTAAGTGACTTTTTTTTATAATCCGCAAAAATATACATAAAAGGTATTCGGATATAGTTAAAAGCGACTTATTTTTTACTTAAAAATATGATTTCTTATTTTTTGTGACAATAAAACAATACGTAAAAAATCATTGTAGTTACCTCCTCTCTTAATCTAAGTTGCCTAGTTTTTTACCACAACCTTTCACAAACATTTTTATCCTTACTAGCTTGACATACCCAGGTATGGAAATTGACATACCCAGGTACTATTCCAACAACGCCCAAGGGGCGGGTATAAACTAGTATACTATTAACGACAGAATGTCAGTTGGAATGCTACCATTCTCCATGCGGTGGCCATGGCCCAAACTCTCAGCATGTTCACTCTCCTCAGAGAGTGAACATGCTGGGAAGGCTCGCACAGGATAAGACCTTTGTATTGGACAACTATACAAACGAGTAGTCTAAATTATGACCCAAATATTAATTGCCCCACTCCTGAAAGACTTCACAGTCTCTGACAGAACATATACTACAATTGATATATAGACCCAAAAGCGTGAATGTATTTTATAAGTGTAAACCTGTAGTAGGCTGAATGTTTTAGTGGTGCATGCGAATGGCAGACGTTGTACGGCCAAGGGAAAGCGGGGTCACCGAGGAATTTGAGAATATCAATATAGATTTTGTATTTTGAGCCAAAGATAATCTTATTTCTCTTTGAAATGAAATAAGTGCCTCATAAACCAGGGAGTCATGCTGAGATTAAAAAGTAATGTTCGTAGATTGCCTCTATGATGAATCCCTTGAGTAGACTGTCTAGCAATTATCGCTAGTTGGTATCCCCAGCGGTCAGGGTCTGGGTGGTCGAATGGTGACAAGTGAATAAAACTGGAATCGAAGATTTCCGGTAAGGAGGAAAGGATTCCAGGAGATGGGAAGGGGAGGGGGAGACATGGCCCTCTGGGCATGACAGGCAGTTTGGTTTTCAGAGGGCTGTCTTACTGAAGCTAAAACTATACTATAACTACCTTTCAATGCTCAATTCAGGGGATAATAGTGCAGTATCTGTTTTGTTGTCATGATACCATCATCACATGTATTACATCCTCCTTGGGGTAATGCAGTATCTGCTCCGTTGCCATGAGACTATCTTTTCAGCTATTACCTCCACCATTGGGGAGTAGTGTAGTACCTGTTCGTTCGTCATGATACCATCCTCCTAGGCATTACCTCTTCCTTTGTTGGGGCAGTATAATATATGTTCACTCGTCTTATAGCAGATACTACACTTTCCTCCTAGCTAGAAACCTGGAATATTTATGCTCGAAATAAAATAGGGTTCATTTAAGTTTGCCAATTTCTTTAATTTTAAATACATTTGCTTACACACATATTTAAAAAACTTTCTCCCTATTTACTGGCTGCCCTTTGCTGCGAAAGTTAAACACATGCTTTTCATGTGGGGAACATTCAGTTAAAAAGGGACACTCTAGATTGGGCCGTAATAACAAATTCCTTTAGTCGTTAAGGGGTTATTTTCCTCTGACACTGGCCATTGCTGAGGTCGCTGGAATAATGGTTGCATCATTCTATCGCTCCAGAAAGAATCTCACTCCTAACGGGATCCTCTACCTGCATGAGACTCAGATACATCATAAGATGGAGTACCGATCACAAATGGAGAGGTGCCGTTCAGAGTACTCTTTTCTGCCTCAACTGAGTACAAAATCGACTTCGAAATCTAGTGGGGGAATGCCGCCTTCTCTTCCCTACATCCTCTTTCTTACGAAAGAGACGTTGACAGTCTTTCTCTACTCTATCGTTATTTTCATGCTAGATGCTCAACTGAGCTACAATCTCTGATTTCCCCTGTAAAACATTCACAGCAAAAAATCGTCTTGCTACAATAACTGTAATGAATTTTCCTTTCTTCCTTGGAATTTCCATGAACAAAGTTCCTTCCGAAGAACTTCCCATCTTTGGAATACGATACCACGGAGTGTCTTCCCTGCTGACTACAAAATTGATCGTCTTCAAGTTCAATGTTAATAAAGTCTTGTTGAGCAGTTCACTAAAATAACCAAATTCACCCATCGTTTTCAATTATCTCAAAGTGTTGTTCATCGTTCACTAACAATCGGATTACACCTAATCATCGTGGCCGTGGGAGTCTTGATAAGTAGTAACACACTAGTAAAAAAGAACAGATCATATACTACACTTTGATCTTCGGTTTAAATCTTAAATATAAATAAAGTTACACATTGTCCATATTAACCCTTAAGTGATTTTTGTTTCAAATGTGAAATATACCAACAAAAGGCCTATTTGATATGATATTCAACGAAAATGTGTCAAACTGCACCTTGTTTCACATCTGCAATGAGCCTGTTGGCAAGTGTGAGTAGGTATTAGTATGATGTTGCATCAGCACACCCGCTCTATAGGTACTAAGTATATTTGATGTCACGAGCGTATGTCATCGGTGTGTCATCTGCCTAATTTAAGAGCCTAAACTTTAAAATCTGGTCATTATAATGACAAGAAAAAATATTTTATAATTCTCTAGTGTATTATGATTATTTAGATGCATATATTGTAGTATTTTCTTATACATGTAAAATTTTATGCTATTTGTTGCACATTTGCAACATCATTTAAGGCTTAAAACATCTCCTCACAAGTACCTGATCATCAATAGAGAAAATGAATGTGATGAAGAGAATATCGTACTAAATGATGAAGAGAAATGCAAGGATAGACCCTACTTAAAGACCAACAGGTCAAACGAACTGGAACAAAAGACGCAGGGAATAGATTAGATTATTCTGAGTAACACATGCCACAATAGTATTTATAGAAAAGACTGAAACTAGCAACATCACGTTTGCAAGAAATAGAGTGCAGGGAAGAAGAAAGAGTATGTCTATATTCGTATGTGTAGTGGCGTTAGCGTGTATATATGCTATGGCGTGTGTGTAAATCCAACCTGGTTTCAAAACTGGATCCGTTTATATGCACGCTTACAGAAGTGTATCCCGGTGAGGGCCCTTTTGTATATGTCTTTACGGAGGCGTAAACATATGAGGTGCCCATGTGTGTGTATGTAAACATACTAGTTCCATTAATAGACACGTTACAAAAAGGGGTTAAATATATGTTATTCCACATGTGTAAATATGCACTAAACTTTACCTATTTATAAATATATGTTAGATGATACATAAATTGATATATATATATATATATATATATATATATATATATATATATATATATATATATATATATATATATATATATATATATATATTAGTAAAATACACGCCACCCTCCGTGCAGCAATTAATCTAGCTTAACAGAAAAACAAAAGAAACAATTTTCATTTCATATTATGGTAATTTCGAGAACAACAACAAAAATATGATTGTCATGGTGTTATTTGATATATTCCAATATTAATGACATTTTCTTTTTATGAACATAGACACATTTTATTAATTAGAAAAAGCAATAAAAACGTTATTTGGTATGTTTTTTTTCGATATTCAAAGTCGAGGGAATTGATTGTGTACAAGCGTAAATGAAAAGGACCCCCCATTAAAAAACTGCTTATATAATTAAATAAATTAACATAAAAGAAAACAGAACGTCGATTGGTCAAATAAAACAAAATATTGCTAAGTAGTTTTAAATTGGTAATTTGACAGAAAAACTAAAGACAGAAAAAAAAATGATGAAAATTTTTATAAAATATTAATATATCTATTTTGTCATTTAGAAAGATGAGAGAAGGGGTCTTTTCTTTTTTCTTTTTATGGCAAATGTAATGGGTGTTATTATCACCACCACCACCACCACCGCCATTTTGATGAAATCTATATCATATGTATAAAATTCCCCAAGGAAGATAACTAGTATTTATGAATCTCTATGTTCTTCTCTATATGCTGAATCTCTACGTAACCCATGTGGGCAGAACCCTCTTAACACCTCAAATATCTACATTCGATTTTAATAAAATATGAGACACCAATTCAGAGAGTTAAACAAAATTTCAGTTTCTTTCCGAATATATTATGAGCAACACACGAGATGGTGGGGTGGGGTGGGGGGGTAAAGGGAAAGTATTATGGTGCTATAAGCATAGTGAAAAATGACATAGTAATGTTTCTCATTCAATCTGGAACAATGTCGGGTATTCCTGCTAGAATATATATATATATATATATATATATATATATATATATATATATATAGAGAGAGAGAGAGAGAGAGAGAGAGAAAGAAAGAGAGAGAGAGAGAGAGATAGTAAAATAGAGATAGAGAAGTTGTGAGAGAAAAAACTGACAATAACGATAACAATAAGACGACATCGGAATGTGACAGACCGTACGAGAGGCGGGAGAATTTATCGAACAAGGTCATTGCAGATGACAAAAACAAAAGACAGAAAAAACTGCTGCGATGAATACAAAGAGGCAAACAAAACGAGTGAATAATTAAGTGTTTTAATGCCGACACCAATAAGACACGAAAAGAAACATGAATAAATAAAAAAAATACTCGCTAGGATGATGCAATTCGTTGCCATTTTGTTTTCTTTTTTTTTTATTTCCAATGCCTCATTTATGTTTTTTTCGCGTGTTTTTCTCATTTAACGATATTTATTGAGCGCCATTTCTGAGATGAGTTGTAGCAAAGTTTATATTGACCTGAGTCCTTTGATACAACAGAAGCGCATGAGAACATCCATGTTATATTTTTAGTTTAGGAGCATAAACGCACCATGATACGGGAAGTGACAGAGGGAGGGAGGTTACGACGGGGCAGTGGCACTGGACATTGAGTTTTATTTTTTTTGGGGGGGGGCATCACATTATATTAAAACTATCTTCTTTTTTCAGAATCTTTCTCGGCACTAGGCCATATAGTTGCGTTTTTGGGGCATACAATCAATGAGTTTGTCCCGGGCATCACCAGGGCACTACGTAACTAGGTACAGGTGAATGTCGGACTTGTACAGTTTCGACCTACAGCGTTTCGTGGTTACGACGTGGTTCCCATATAAATGATTAAAACTTTATCCATTTCATTTTAAAATAGTTTCTTAAAGACAAACATTTTTGAAGGGGTGAGGGGGCTATTCCATACGAGCTGCAATTATTTCGAAAGTATTATCCCCCAACATTGCCGGTGAATAACATTTCAAGATCCACTCCAATTTCTGAAGCTCATCTTAGACGTAATACCGCTGATCTTTCGAATTAACGTAATTCAACAAGGCCCAACAAACTCAGAAATGTTATATGAAAAAAGGTTGCTAACCCTTTTTCCTCCTATATAATTATCTCCGTTAGTCTAGAATGACGATGAATTAGCTCCCTTGTATTTCAAAATGGACCCATTTGATTGAGTAAGACATTTGTCTTTGACCAATCAACAGGCAATTAATTTGAGTAGTGTAGATGTAAAAACATCCTTTCACCGTCCTCTTTTCGATGCTGACTTAGCGCCGAGAAGACGCCAAGAAACCGATCTCCTTTGTTGATTGTGGTCGCCGTACAGTCAGCATCGTAAGGGGCCTTCTTCTCATTATGAACAAGACTTATTCAAGGAGTTGTCTGTTCAAGAGTTAAATGTCCACATTTTAACTTTAGTCTTTCTGTAATCAAACCATAAAAATACAATTAGTTTTGCAACAGACAAGCCTGTATGTTATTCAAAACGTAGGGTTTATTTTATTTCAGTCTTGTATGCCTTGTTCTGTATGGTTTATGTCAGCATTTTACCAATTTCGGCAAGCAACAACTTAATTGTTGTTTTGCCAGAATTACTTCAAATTAATCGTTTAATGCATGATTTTTACAGACATTCTACGTACCTGATCTAACTTGTTCTTGAACCACGTGCGTTCAAGTTGAGCTGACTTCTAAAAAAGCCAAGCACGACTAATACTTGAGGCAAAACTTATTCCTCAGTGTCCCTAATAATTGGTCAAATCAAAATTCATGATAATTTATGACAACTTTTCTATTTGTTGTTTTGGAAAACTCAGGATGCGTGAAATTTAAAACAGTTATGTCCGCAAGAAAATAATATTTATTTATTTTTTAATCTCTGCATCTCGACCTACAAACTCCGGGTTAATTGCGAATCCGTATCGCCAAATACAGCATCCAAATAATATGATTGCATAATTATTGTTTCAACTTCTGACATTTGCATCATAAATAAGAACTTCGAGCGGGAACTAGTTTATTGTTATCAAACGTAGTACCAAAATTAGTGCGTCGTTTACATAATTCTTTGCGTCGTTTGGAGTCGTTGGACGCTGTTTTGTGCTCTTTCTGTTGTCCTTAATCATACCCTAATGCGTAAAAATGACTTTTGACGAGGGTGCCTATAAAAATATAAATCCATCACCATGGAAGTGAAAATGGACACTGTGACACACCCTGAAACGCTTAGTTAGCTGTGATGTGACTTACATCGAAATCAGTTAACAAATTGTTACGAATGTATTAGCTTAGTAATCCATGGACTTTACTTCAAGCATGACATTATTTTCTAATCGAAATTTTAATGACTTTACAATCACTTTTGAATTTTCAAGGATCTCGAATTAAATTTAAAATCTATTTATAATGGATTAAAACGACCGACTTGTGAAATTCAAAATTCTAAACAAATGATGAAGCCATTAAACTTTCTCTATTTACTTGCCTTCTCACGAGGGCAGAGTTAGATACAAGGTTGGTTTTTAATGTGGAGAAAATCCAGATCCAACAAAGGAGCACTCTGAATTGGGACAAAAATAACAATTGCCTCATTTTAGAATGACTTCTCCATCATTGACTGATTTGATTGTTTATTTTTTGTTATTCTTCGTCAGCGCCTTTTATACCATCACGTACAGAAGCTTCATGAAATTAGGCATGAGATTTTCGTATAAGAATTCCGTCCAACTGACAGGACTTTCCAAGCAGAAATAGGAAAGTGAATGGAATTAATTAACAAATAAAAGATGAAAAACATAAAACATGAAAGATAATTTTTTTTTCAAAACATACAGAGGTTCCCCGTACAGTTTGAATCGAGGGGGAGCAGTTACTTAGGTGTAAAACACGTGTGGAAATTCAATAAAAAACAAATAGAAATGTATACAATGGTTGCATATCATACTATTAGGAGCGACAAGATAATTGTTTTTACAATGATAAACAATGTAAGAATATTATAAGAAGAGATAAAATAAAATGAAGTGAAGTTAGATATGATATATAAGATGATAAAATTGGGAATTACTGTAGCATAATAATAATTACAGGTAGATGAAAATGAATAATAATAGCTTAAAATGACACACGAGGATAGTAACAATTAAATAAAGGGGTTGGTTAAAAATTGATGAAAAGGAAGATACAAAATTGATAAAGGAAGAAGAGGAAAAAAGGTGAAATAAATAAAATAAGCTAGATTTAATTTAATATTTTTATATTAAAGGTAAGGTGTATCATTTTAGATTAATAACAGTTACACTTATTAGAGGATGATGTCTCCAATACAATAAGTCCAAATATGCCTAGAAGTAACGGAATAGCTTGAAAATGTAATTGTATTCCTAAAGGAAACCCGTACCATAATTAGGTATATTTAAACCTGCACACACACACACACACACACACACACACACACACACACACACACACACACACACATATATATATATACACACACACACACACACACACATATATATATATATATATATATATATATATATATATATATATATATATATATACTCTCGGAAGTTTCTCAACTATAAAAAACTATTTTAGTCCCAAGTCGTCGAGTAGAAAATCACTCATGTAAGTCAATTTATTTTTTGTAGTTACTATATTAGTTTGCTTCCAAGAATTTACACTAGTCTTAACATTATTTAAGGGGTCATCAGTTGTTTACCATGAAAAACTGTTTCGGGAATTTAAAAACAAAACAGTATTTTATTTCATGGCTTCCCAGCAGAGTTGATCAGACCCCACTTCGCTTAAAAGACAAACACATAAACGTTCCCTATATTAGATCTAAGTTTTGTTACAGATAAATGTTTAGCTAACTTATATTAGTTATTAAAAAAATGTCCTCCTTACCTGTGTTGTTCGTATATATATATATATATATATATATATATATATATATATATATATATATATATATATATATTAGATTAAAAAATGGCAGCTTGAAAATCGGCCCACGTTATGTCCGAAATATGGGGGGATTTTTCTCTGATTATCTTTTTTAATGTGAGTTTCATCATCTTACTACTTTTTCCATATTTCTTCCGTTTTGCTTTGGACACATATGTTTATTTTAATTATTAAATAAAGATGTCTGATAAGCAGTCCGTAAAAAAACTAAACACTATATTTTTGTTTACGGGTTATGATCCCTCGTAAAACGGAAAACATAAGCATTCGCTGAAAAAAAATGATTGTTATTATCGTTGGTTATTGGAATAGAAATCAATCAATCAATATATATATATATATATACATATACTATGTATATTAAACAAATATTAAAGTATTTTTATACCTACAGACAATATCGTTCCGGATTTTCTACCCTCATCAGCGCAGGAGTGACGGTTGCAGGTGGTCGCATGAGATCGAACGCAGTCTATAGATTCAGCCTAGAATCGCCTATGCCCACGCAGCCTCGAGAAATCGCCGCATACAGTAATTGAAATTAACGTACAACTACCCAAAAGGCGGGGCAAGCGCCTTGTTGCCGAAAGTATATATATATATATATATATATATATATATATATATATATATCCACAGACAAATATTTCATCCTCCTTACGTTCATGTTTTTTAAAATTATTATACTTTAGTTAGTTTGTAGGAGATGAAGGTTAGGTTAACAGTTGATTTCACTATGATTTTAATTTATATCTGAGAGCGTTTTTAAGGATAGACGTTGCCCCTTTTAGCGCTGCTACATTTATTTTGCTACTGCTTGGTCTTCCACGGATTATGTTTTATTTACTCCTCCCCAGGAGTTAGGCACAAGGCCAGTTTTATCTTACTCCCACAAGTAAGATGTGACCCAAGATCGGGTCGAGAAAGTGGGGTTTGAAAAGCCAGCGCTCGAGAGGTGAGCACTCTGGCCATTTAAAAATTGCCTGGGCAGCCCCGTCGGCATTCTCTGGTAGGGGCGCCTTAGACAGTAAGCAATAAACTTACTCCTCCCCAAAGAGGGGAGGCAAAGCCTGGGAGGGTGGACCTCCTAGAACTGCACAGGACAGGCGTGCAGTATCCATCGGAACAGATACTACACTTTGATCTTAGCCAAAAGGCCAAGCTGAGTAATTTTTAAGATTTTATTTTCATTAGGCCAGTTGCCCTAACCACAAGAGGTATAATGCTTATTTCTTTCAGGGACCACATTGTGTTTAAGACATTCTTGACATCCTGATATTTCCTGTTTTTTTATAGCGTTCTTATCTATTGATGCTATAGTCATTCGTGACGTTTACGTCAATGTGGCTATATATATATTTACAGATATTTTACATTCTCTAATAAATATATATATATATGTCTATGTGTGTGTTTATACGTACAATCAGTCGAATGTAGGCAAAAGGAGAGAGAGAGAGAGTGTGTGTGTGTGTGTGTGTGTGAGAGAGAGAGAGAGAGAGAGAGAGAGAGAGAGAGAGAGAGGGTAGCTTGTATTGTACTAGGGAAAACAAAGAGACAACGGTAATGTTTTAAAGAAGTCAAAATATTTGAACACAAAAGGCGCAGCTCCATTGAGTAACTGGCTAAGAATAAATTACCATCGCCATAAAAAGAGCAACATGTTGTATTGGACATGTAACATTTTGAAAGAAATGAAATAAATCTTCTTCAATAACTTCTAAATTTTTTTCTTTTTGTTTTAAATTGAAAAAATCTGTAAAGAAAGCAAAGTAACCTAAAATACCAACAGAATTAGAATATTTTATTGCATCTTTAAGGATGATTTTCAAGCATTGAAACACGAAGAAAAAAAATAAATAAAGAGGAAGCATTCAAAGATTCAAATGTTTAAATATGCAAATTTTCCGATGAAAAGAAGCAATACATTGAAACGAAAAATGGAATGAAAATAAAAGATTAAAAAGAGAACAAAGGTGGAAAACAAAGTAAAATGCGTAGAATGAAGTTCAAAGACAATGAGAAGCGATATTTTTAAGTTGCGTCCATTCTATGTGCGCGTGTAGGATGGAAATACTCTTTCAAACGTGACAGACCAATATTACAGATTAACATGACAGACAAACGCAACAGATCAACATGACCGACAAATACGACAGAATAACATGATAGGACAACTTGACAGACAACGTCACAGACCAACCTCACAGACTAACATGACAGACCAACGAAAATGCAATTCCAAACTCAACCATAACGGATTAATGTAAATCCTACTTCAAACTTAAGCTTGACCGACCAACAAAAATGCTACTAAGCTTGACAGACCAATAAAGATGCTACTTCAAACTTAACATTGACATACCAATGAACATACTACTTAAACCTGAAGCTTGACAGACCAATGAAAATACTAATTAAAACTTAAGTTTGACAGATCAATGACAATGCTACTTTAAACTTAACCTTGATCGATCAATTAAAATGATAATTTAAACTTAAGCATGAGAAACCAATGAAAATATTACTTTAAACTTACGCTGAACAAATCAATGAAAATGATACTAACCTTGACAGACTAATAAAGATGCTCCTGCAAACTTAACCTTGACAGACCAATGGAAATTCTACTTCAATTGAAGCTTGACAGACCAATGAAAATACTAATTCAAATTTAAGCTAGACAGACCAATGAAAATGCTATTTTAAGCAAAGTGTAACAGACCAATGAAAATGCTTATTCAAACTTAAGCTAGACAGACGACACAAACGGTATTTCAAACTAAATCGTGACAGAAACACGAAAATTCTATTCCAAATTTAAGCGTGACAAACCAATGAAAATGCTATTCCAAATTTAAGCGTGACAGATCGACGAAAATAGTATTTAAAACATAAGCGTGGCTTACAAAGGAAATGCCATTTCAAAGTTAAGCTTGGCAGACAAACGAAAATAATATTTCAAACTTAAGTGTGACACACTAACAAAAATGGTATTTCAAACCTCAGCTGGGCGAACCAACACAAATGTTATTTCAAAATCGTGACAGACGTACAAAATTTTTTTATTTCAAAATTAGGCGTTGCAGACGAAAAAAATGCTATTTCAAGCTTAAGCGTGGCAGACCAAGGAAAAAGCTATTTTACACGTAAATGTGACAAACCAACGAGAATTGGACTTCAAACTCAAGCGTGACAGACAACAAAATTCCATTTCAGACTGAAGCCTGACAAATCAACGAAAAGGCTGTTTTAAACTTAAGCGTGACAGACCAAGATAAACACTATATTTAACGTAAACGTAACAGACCTAGTAACGGACAGAGCCGCTTCTCGAGATATTTTAATGTATCTAAGATAATACGTGTTTATTGATGAACATGTTATTTTAAACGTAAGCATGACAGACCGACGAAAATGTCATTTAATACTTAAACGTGACAGACCAACGAACCAAGTCCCTATAAAGATGCATGGACATGTCTAAAGTTTAATAAACTGACATTTAATGTAATATATATTAATAAAATAACAAGAGCATATAAAAATAACATTTATTAACATTCAAACAATGAATTATTTACATCACCAGTTTATACTCAAATCAAGGGTACGTAACTCTTGAATAAATTATCTTCCCGTCCGCCTGTCGAACTAACATATACGGTTCATAGACTTTTAGCATTATATAGATATTGAGTTTATTAAGATAATCTTTCAAATATTGATACATTAAACACAAAGGAAACACATGAAAAGGAAATATATTCAAATTTGAAAAATAGAAACAAAAAATAATAAAACACATGCAATTAAATCATAAAACGGACAAAGGTTGAAAGAAAAGATAGTCTTTACAATGAAGTCGAATGAAACATTACAAAAAATAGACTTAAATTTATTTTTAAATGAAATTATCAGGCATCAAGAACACTCTGAGAGAGAAGACCTCCGCTAAGAATATTTAGTCAGTTATAATTCAGATGTTCTCTTAATTTTATCGTATCTACCGTACTCATTCACGTATAATTACCCTTGAAAATGATATCTACACGCAATGTACACCATCTATAAGGAAAACAGCAACTCGGGTGCAATCAGTCGCATACAATTTACTTGACTTGTACTTGAATCGGTTTTCGTCGGAAGTGGGCTTAACGTCGATCGAGGGAGTACAGCACATCTAAGATCGATGCGATCCATTGTCTCCGGTCTTCGGAAACATCAGTGATAATTCGGAACTAGTCCCGTGTAAAATGTCGGAGACTGTAGACGTGACGGACAGACATAGTTGATGTGTGTGTTTTGACCGTCGCGAGACAGATTTTAGCTGACCGCCCTAAACTTTTGCTATCTGGGCATGGACTCGGAAGCAACAGCTCTGCATATGAGTCTAGTTTCTGCACATCGAAGAAGCACAGGCGACAGAAGGTAAACCCGGCACTGTTGGATTGATCGTATACAATTAACTGTTTAGATTAGGTACAGTGTTTTCGCATTGCATAATCCCAAATTCTTTTTTTCTTTTACTAATGAGGCACCACCTATCATGGACAAAAAGCTACTCGAGTGTTAAGTTTAATGAGATGGATGGATTGTTGAATCATGAAGAATATTCTTAGAGGATTGAACATGATGAACGAAAGGAAAAAGATTTGGTTACTTATTGATAACGGATTATGAAAAGTATTTGTTGACACTGTACGTTGTAATCCGCAGGGAAACAGTCCCCCCGTGGTAATGTGTTCCACAAATGGGAAGAAACTCCGTTCATAGAAATTTCCCCTGGTGCTAGGCACACGAATTAAAGAAAGGAATTTTTTCAGTTGTGGCATAAAAACGCGACAAGTGATACACAATATATAAAAAAGAAAGACCACGTATAATAAGTGTTTACTGTCTCTCTAAGCATACTGATTTTAATATATATGATTCGGTTTAGACTGTCTAATAATACATCTTTGTCAGTGTTGATGATATTAAGAAACAATGTCTCTTTCTTTTCCTGTAAAAATTGTTGTCAGTAAAAAATGCTTTAAATAAATATGTTTATATGTGATTTATTTATTTAAAATTGTAATAATTTAGATCTTTGTCCAACAATAAATATTCTCTTTCTTCTTACCGTTAAATAATTTTCAACTAAATATTTTCTTTTAAATAAACAAAACGAACATTTTAACCTCTGATATAAGTTTTCGGCATATCAACCCTTTATTGAACCACTTTATACAGAAAAGCAATTCCACGGCATATCAACCCTTTATTGAACCACTTTATACAGAAAAGCAATTCCATGGCATATCAACCCTTTATTGAACCACTTTATACAGAAAAGTAATTCCACGGCATATCAACCCTTTATTGAACCACTTTATACAGAAAAGTAATTCCACGGCATATCAACCCTTTATTGAACCACTTTATACAGAAAAGTAATTCCACGGCATATCAACCCTTTATTGAACCACTTTATACAGAAAAGCAATTCCACGGCATATCAACCCTTTATTGAACCACTTTATACAGAAAAGTAATTCCACGGCATATCAACCCTTTATTGAACCACTTTATACAGAAAAGCAATTCCACGGCATATCAACCCTTTATTGAACCACTTTATACAGAAAAGCAATTCCACGGCATATCAACCCTTTATTGAACGACTTTATACAGAAAAGCAATTCCACGGCATATCAACCCTTTATTGAACCACTTTATACAGAAAAGTAATTCCACGGCATATCAACCCTTTATTGAACCACTTTATACAGAAAAGCAATTCCACGGCATATCAACCCTTTATTGAACCACTTTATACAGAAAAGCAATTCCACGGCATATCAACCCTTTATTGAACCACTTTATACAGAAAAGTAATTCCACAGCATATCAACCCTTTATTGAACCACTTTATACAGAAAAGCAATTCCACGGCATATCAACCCTTTATTGAACCACTTTATACAGAAAAGTAATTCCACGGCATATCAACCCTTTATTGAACCACTTTATACAGAAAAGCAATTCCACGGCATATCAACCCTTTATTGAACCACTTTATACAGAAAAGCAATTCCATAGCATAGCAAACATTTATTGAACCACTTAATACCAAAACGCAAGTTTACGATACAGCATACTTTTATTAAACTACTCAATATAGACTAGCAATTTAACGACATGGAAACTTTTTTGAAACACTTAATACAGAAAAGCAATTTTACAACATGGCAGCCATTTTTTAACTACTTAATACAAAAAAGCAAATTTACCTCATATCAACCCTTTTTGTAACCATTTGATACAGAAAAGCAATTATACGACATAGAAACTTTTCTTGAAACACTTAATATAGAAAAAGAAACTTTACGTCATATCAACCCTTGTTTGTAATCACTTTACAGAGAAAAGCAATTTTACAACATACCACCATTTTTCTAAACCACGTAATACAGAAACACCCTTTTACATCATGGCAATTATTTATTTAACAAATTAATACAGAAAAGCAATAATATTATTATTATTATTATTATTATTATTATTATTATTATTATTATTATTATTATTATTATTACTTGTATTCACAAGGAGTTCTCACACAGGCTATCATCAGTAATTGTTCATTGAAAATCACTGGTGGTGTTCCCTGGAGTCTGAGTGACAAAAAGTCTCCCCAGATTTCCAGTACTCGATAACTATTTCAAATGACTTTGCGTTATCACAACAGACACTTACCATAGATTGATCGCTGGCAACGATCATTGGTATCCACTGGGATTTGGGTGGCAATAAGGCTCCTCGAAATCTCAGTATTCTTCGCACTTTTCCAGTGGAGGTCTGGTTAGTGCTCTCCCTCCTCGGTCTTTCCATCCTTCTTGACCTTGACGACTATTTTGTGTTGTATACGCCTCGGCTAGTACTATCACTTTTTTATTTGGGGGAGGGTATGAAATTTCTTACAGTTTCTGTTCCTTGGTTCTTGTGGTGGTGTTCTTTCTGTGTTTTTGTTTTCTTCCTATTGCAAATTGCGTGTGACTGGTTAGTCTTCGTAGCTGATGTGGGTTGGTTTCAGCATTGGATAATTTGTCTTTAAGATTTCAGCTGCATTCATTATTGATATCCGTTGTATTGTCACAGTCTTCCCTTTTATTCCGATTTCTTCCAGTCTTTTTCTCAAGTTTTTCGGGACTGTTCTTAGTGCCCCTACGATTATTAGTATTATATTGACTTTATTCATACTCCATATCCCTTTCAATTATCTGACAACTTCCGTGTATTTGCTTCGTTTTTCTGTCTTTTTGATCTTCAACCTGTGGTCTACTGGGACATTACAATCTACGATTTGATAGGATTATTCCTTCTTGTTGACTATTATGACATCTAGTTTCCTTGCCTGTATGAGTTTATCTGTTTGCACCTCTATATTACAGTAGATTTTGTGTGTTTTTTTAATTTTCAGTACACTCTCTGGTTTATGCTTGCACCATTTGTCTGAGTGTTCGAATGCATTTGTTTGCATAGTTCTCAAAGTACTGCTTTCCCCACGCAGTCTTGTCTATTATTGTATTTCTTTTTGGGCTAGTTTGCTGCATTCACTTAGTATGTGATTTACTGTTTCGTCTAAAGAGACGAAACAGTAAATCACATACTGGATTTACTGTTTTCCTGGGTTTTATCTATTTTAGTTTTAATTTAGTTTGTTCTAATCGCATTGTTCTGTACATCTATCAGTAGGGATCCCGTTTCTTTGTAAAGGTATCCTTTTCTTAGACATGCCTAGTTATTTTCGTGTGTCTCTTCTCTTGTAATTTTTCTGAAACGTCAATGTAGTTGTTTTTCTCCCCACATTACTTTTCTTGTCTTTTTGTTTCTGGTTTCGGTGCTTCCTGAGTTGTTCATTGGAATGGTGGTTCTTGCTATGGTGATCAGCTTTTCTGTTTACTGAGTTATGTCTTTCGCCAGCTCTTTTTGTGTCTTCCACGCAGGATTTATAAGTCCTCTTCTCCTCCGTTTCTTTCCACGTAAAGTCTGTGTGTATAGTCTTCTAGATGTAGTGCGTTCTGCATAGTCATTAATTTTCTAGGTGCCTGAGTTTTTCTTTAGTCCAGCCTATGAATGGTCCAGAGTATCTTATTAGCGATACAGCCCAGGTGTTTATTCCTTTTACTAGTTTTCTGCTATATACTTTCGTTTCTAGGAGATTTCTTGTTCTCAAATATTCTTTTCCAATCTTCTCTGTCATTTCTGTAGATTTGATGGTGTCTGCTTCCAGAACTCCCAGATATTTAGAGCTATCTTGTTCACTTAGCGCCCTCATCTTCTCTTGGTTGGACAGTTAGATGATCTCAGTTGTCTCAAGTTTTCCCTTTTTCATATCTAGCAGTGCACACTTTTGCATTCCAAATTCCATTTGAATACCCTGGCTGAAGATTCTGGTCGTATTTATCAGCTTTTTCAGTTATTTTTTTGCTTGAGGTATTCTGTCGTATGCTTTATTGTAGTCTATCCATGCCATGGATATGTTCTTTTTACCGTGTTTTACCTCCTTTAAGATCTTTGGTCTATGTATAACTGATCATCCGTCCCTCTTTTCCCTTTCCGTTATCCTTTTTTATTCCCCAGAATGCGGTCCACGGTTGTTCAGGGAGTCGTATATTTGTTCTCTCACTTGTGCCGTAAGGATTTCCCACATTGTTTGTAAACAAGTTATTGGTCTGTAGTTGCTTGGGATCTTACCTTTTTGGCGTCTTTTTGTATTAGCGTTGGCTCTTCCTTTGGTCATCTACTCTGGTACGTCTGTTTTGTTGATACATCCTCTCAGTTTCTGCGCTAGTCTTTCATGTGTAGTCGTGAATTTTTAAAACCAATATGCATGTATTCCATCGTGGCATGTGCTTTGCAGTTTGTCAGTTGGGTTGTCTTAATCGTTTCTTCGTTAATTTCTGTTTTTGTTCTTTCTTCAATTTACTGTAGTTGATCTTTCATGTATTTCAGCCATTTAACGTTTTCATTGTGCTTTTGAGTCTTTTATAAGGCGATCCATAATACAGGCCTAGCAAACCTGCGATTGGGGTCCACGACTGGGGCAGACATCTGGAGACCAAAATTACAACTAAATAACATTACAGAGAAAAGTTTTAATAATAGCAAGTTTTAATTAGCAAGTATACATATTATTAGGAAGCAGCTTACAATTATTGATTTATTTCCATCAAATCAAATCTCCCATTATTAAATAATCAAACAAGAGTTATTGTTGCTAAAAAGAAAACGTAACTAAAAAAGAGCTTGTTAAAAAATGAAAAAAAAATTTTTTATGTCAGGACAAAAGTATCCTTTCAGACATACAACAAATAAATTTTATCCAACATTTGGGCGAATACAGTGGAGATTAGTTTTGTATAGAAAATTAACGTAAAATGATCCCCTATTTCCGGGTCATTCTAGTATTTTTTAGAGCAGTTTACTTCAAGATTTTTACCAATAATCCTAAGTCTAATTAGCAAGGTCGTAAAACCACACATAATCGCCTAAAAAAGTAGAACCACTAGTCGCTCCCAACCCCTAAAAAAATGCGCAATATTTCTCTCTCATAGCATAAAGCAATGGTTAACTGCCTTAAAACGGAACAATGGCCCGGAAATGGAGGATCATTTTACGTTACAGTCCCTCACTCTAAATTCAAGTCAGTTACTTTTTAATTTTTTTCCCATTTTTTATGTATAATTTTCCAAGCGGTTATCAGATATGTTTTAAATTTCCTCCCTTTTTACATATATTTTATTGGTTTTATGTTCTTGTTAATGTAAGTTAATTTTATTAACACTGTGTAATATGTAGTATCGTGTCATGAAGAAATAAGCATTTTCTCCTTCTGTAAAAAACAAATTGTATATGCAACAAACATAACAAATTTCGTAAAAATCATCAAAATTGTTTCACCGAACATAATTTTGTTTATAAAATATTTGGTTTTGTAAACGGCTGAATTTGCTTTCTGATTGCATTATGCCATTATATTTTCTGTAATCAAGTAGTGAATATAAACAAATTTATTCCCATTTTTGATATTTCAAAAATCATGTCTAATACATGGTGAATAAAGTGATTTTTTGTGAATTTAGTCCTTTTATATTTTTGTACTTTTTACATTTGATTTGATAGAAATAAATCAATTATTGTAAGCTGCTTCCTAATAATATGGATAGTTGCTAATTACTGGACATTACTAAAAAATACCTTACTAACACTTTGTTCAGTAATTATTATTAGTTGTAATGTTGGTCTTCAGATGTTCGTCAACAATCGTGAACCCCAGTCGAATGTTTGCCAGGCCTGTATTATGAATCGCCTTGGTCTTTTCCCATATCGTGATCAAGAAATGTGTTGTCTTGTCTGGTCCGGTTGTTCTGTTCTTGTTCTTTCTCCGTTTACGTTTTTGTAAAACAGGATTTCATTATTTTCAAAGGTTCTGTTCTGTTTGTACTGTTCAGATTTGTATATGTATCGTCTCAGTCTTCCTTCTGTTGCTGCTACCTTTTGTTTTAGTTCCTCATGTTACTTTATTTAGTCTGCCATTCTTGTCAGGTTTCTTCTCTTCAATCGTTACCTGTAATCTTTCATCCTGTTTACGGTTTTAGTTTCTTTTTTGAAGTTTGGTGATCTAGGTTTCTAGTCTAGACTCCGTCGGTCAATTATTTTAGTTAGTCTTTTTTTCTCTTTTTGGTTTTATACTTATTGATTTTGCCCCTGCATGTATTAAAAATTTCCGGTTTGTGATAGTATCTGTTAAGATGCATGTGAAGTCTCTGTTTACTTTCCCTGTTTTTAATTTTAATTTATTCCAATCTTCATTCGTTAGGGATGGGAGTTTTTTTTGTTCTCGTTAATTAACTGCTTGAAGTTTTCAACTTCTTTTGCTTCTTCCTCAATGAGTTCTGTGATTTCGTAGTCTTTGACCTCCTCAGTTTCAGTGTTTATGTTTGGCCATTCTTCTACCTGGGAGGTTTCGCCAAGTGACGTTTCTTGATCAGTTAGACATTTTATCTTTTGTTTTATTTTTACTAATTCCAGCTTTGAGAACGACTCTCTCTTGAGGATCTACCTTGCTTGATCTACTATCCTTTGTTTCGTTTTATGGTGGTCAGTAGAAATGTCCCATAGATCTTTCATTCTGTTTCCAATAGCCTCTTTCTATGAGATGGCGGCTTCTGCAGTAGCATTCCATTACCAGTCTATTATCTTTTGTGATCCATTTCTTTCTATGGCTTTTCCGTTTGTTCATTTCATTCCTGCTTTCTTGTGTTTGGTCTGAGTGCTTGCCGTATCTGGAATTAAAGACGATACTTTCCTATTTTTAGTCCGTGATATTGTTCCTAAAATAAAAGAAGCCAATATTAGCAGGATGCGGAATGATGGCCAACGAGGGAGAACATGTATATCATGACATTTTGATTTTTCTTCTGAGTCCCACGTCTTGTATCATTATTATGTAGCATCATTCATATTTTGGTGTATTTTGCAGCATCAGACCCAGGCTTATTTTACCTGTGATCCTGTAACACGGATAATGTTTTTCTCTCATTTTCATGAAGTTCTAGATGCAGTATCACACACACACATGGAGGGACCAGTAAAGACATACAAAAAAAGAATTCTACACACACACACACACACACACACACACACATATACATATATATATATATATATATATATATATATATATATATATATATATATATAGCATAATATTAAATGAAATAATAAAATAAGGTGCGAATCAAATTTTATTAGAATTCAAAATTCAGGCAAAGTATCTCAACGTACTAAACTCGTGAGTTTTCAAAGATAATTCTTCTCCTCAGAGGACCATTACCGCAGTGACGTTACTGCAAGTGATAAAATTACACTTTTAAAATATATAAAAATATATACAAAAATACATAAAAGTACATAACACATCAAATATATCAAGCCAAAAACATACTTATTTGTTAAAGTTATAAAATCCATCCAAGTCATACAAATTAAAACATATTCGGGAAAGATATCCAAGAGGTTGATTGAAGATTGATCCAGGTATTGAGTGACAGTCCAAAAGCGAAAAAATTGAAAGAACTGAAAAACCGAAAAAGTTATCCAGTCGGGAAATGCATCCGCAATCGATGCAGTAAATTACAGTGAAAAATGCATCCAATGTTTATGTTAATTAATACAATGATAAATGAACCAAATCAAATAAAAAGTTCAATAAACTCACTTTGTGTTGAAATCATGATGTTCAAAATTCAGGATTCAAATGATTTGATTGGAGTAGCACAAACCAAAATTCGCTGATTAAATGGAAAATTCGCTAAATCTGATTTGAATAGAATTAAATCAAACTGAGTCAATATATTCGCCCATTTCTTCTTCCGGGTCCGATAAAGATTATTCCAATGAATAAAGTTAAATTTGAAAGTAATCACTCTCCCACAAGCCAAGTTAACAGAACCCCTTCTCGCCGATCAGAACGCAATACTAAAGTCGCAAACTGCCTTCTTTTTCAAACGACGTTATCCGAGATGATGTTATAATTCGAAGTTAACAAATATATTAAATCAATTCAACTATACCTGATGTTACTTGTCTGGGTTAAATCATAAGTCTAGGTTAAACAGGAAGGGGGTGTAAATTTAGGTCAAAGCCTCTAATTGCCCTCCCATTCCACGTAGCTACCCAAATTGTCTGGCCTAATCATAAAACAACAAATTTCACAGATCTAAACCTTTAAAACTCTGAAAATGCCTATATATCCCTTTAAATTTTTTAAGTTGTAAAAGTCTAAATATTTAAATTTTTAAACTCTAAATATTTTTACAATTTCTTAATTAGAAAACATTAAATCTTAAATTAAATTTCTTAAACTTGTTAATTTGATAAAATTAAATCTTAAATTAAACTATTAAATTATTAAATTCTAATTACTTTAATAACTTCGTAATTATTTATTTCATAAATCTTCTAAATTATTTGATAGAGCAAGATCTGTGAAATGTGTTGTTTTATGCTTAGGTCAGACAGGAGTTTGTTATGATAACAAGTCTCCAGATATTTCCAGGACTCTCCACTTCTTTCGATAAGCATTATAAATTATGGTTCGTTATCGCAACAGCCGCTCAGTATAGATTTCTCGCTGGAAATACACATGTGTCTTCTCTGATATTTGAGCGGCAATACGCCCCACCACAATCTCCCAGTACTCCTCGTATACTTCAAATGGTCGTCTGATTAGTGCACTTTTTTCCTCCACCTTTTCATCCGATGTAAACCTTTACAATTATTTTGTTTTGTATCAGCCTATGTTGTTGCAATCACATTATGTTTTTTTTTTTGGGGGGGGGGGGGGGTTCAGTTTATGAACTTTCTTGCAATTTCAGATCCCCTTGTTTTATGTGGTTGCGTTCTTTCTATGTTTTGTTTTATTTTTATTGAAACTTTCATGTGGCTAGTTAGCATCTGTAGTTTATGTGGGTTGGTTTCTGCATTCGATGAGTTTCCTTCAAATTTCATCATTGCCGTTCAGTTTATACTCGTAGTCTTCTCTATGATTCAAATTTTTCCAGTCTTTTTTCCAGTTTTTTTGGAATAGTTCCTAGTGTTACTAGGAATATTGGTATTATATTGACTGTTTTCATGTTTTCTATCCCTTTCAGTCCTTTGGCAAGTTCTGCGCATCATCATCATCATCATCATCATCATCATCATCATCATCATCATCATCATCATCATCATCATCATCATCATCATCATCATCATCATCATCATCATCATCATCATCATCACCATCACCATCATCACCATCACCATCATCATCATCATCATCATCATCATCATCATCATCATCATCATCATCATCATCATCATCATCATCCTTCTCTTTCTTCTTCTTATGTGGAGACACATATATTTATTATATTTCCATCTAATTTACATACACGTTTGTCGCGTGTATAGGTTAACGTATGTAAATTTCATGACCATATTGAAAAAAAGACTGTCACCTTTTCTCTAAATGCTCACATATACATTAAAACATATTGGAATGGTTGAAACAACGTAGAGCGCGAGGGGCTAGAGAAATATATAGACAACTAAGAGATTCATGGATGACTTGTTCAGTTAATTATAAATGACAGCTAATAAGAACAATTAGAACTTAATTGTTTTCAAGCATTATTCAATCCCAGAACTAATATATATTTTAACATCTATTTTGTGCTATTAATGTATATATATATATAGAAACAGCCTTAAGCAAACAAACGATGATTAACTCTATAATAAAGACTAATCTGTATTGATTTGTATATCAACAAATATAAATCCCTCCCATTACATAAGTCAGCGAGTAAAAAACCTACTCTTTTCTAACTCGCGGACGAAACTATTTCAAGTGATGAAGGGAAGCGATAAAGCAAATAGCATGTCAGACCACCCCCGCCGTTTGAAATTAGCCCGAAAACAAATCCTCTAATCTAAATAAAAAAAAAGTCAACGTTTTTCTTTAGATAAATGAAAATAATAATTTATATGTGAAAAATTAAATTACTGGCGTAATTCTATGATTTTATATGGATATTAGTGCAAACACTGGCGAAGCACATTTTTCCGTCATTTTTGACGGGTTATACACTATTTTAGTATAATGATAGATATCCTGTAAGTTTTCAAAAAGTCGCGATTAAAATAAAAAATGCACAAAGAGTTTTCTATATAATAAAAGTGAACGTACGTGTGTCCGACCTGATTCGCGGTATGAAGGAGAGGAGGTGGGAGGAGAGGAATGAATAAAAAGGCGAAAAAAAAAACGCTTGATACCGGTTCACAATTCCGAATTCAGTTTTTAAGCTGATTCGAATACTGAACATTACCTACTAATTTTTGTTAAATGAAGCATTCTCTGTTATTTTTCACGGACACTGATGCATAACCAGAAATAAACAAAATGTACATCATCGTTTCTACCACTTATCTCATTGAAAGTTATTTATGTAGAAGAGGAGATGGGAAGAGAGGCACGAAAACGAAGATGAAAAAAGCTAGTATGCAGAGTAGCGACAGCGACTGCTGCTCCTTTCGAAGTTTGATACCGGTCAACAATTAATAATTCAGTTTTTAAGCTGTCGACGTCATCTGCGGTTGCTTCTACTTTGGATACTCAATACTACCTAATATTTATTTCAATTCTAGATTGATTTGTTCGTAAAATGAAGCACTTCTCTGTCATTTTGGACGTAAATTCACGTTTAATCAATGTATCTTCTGTTTATCTCATTGAAAGTTCTGCATGGTAGAGAGAGAGAGAGAGAGAGAGAGAGAGAGAGAGAGGGAGAGAGAGAGAGAGACGACAAGTATTTTGTAGCAATAGCAGTAGTTTCGTCTTCTTTTTCTTATCGATTAGTTTCGTTTCATTAATTTCATGTCGCGAACAGGAATAAAATTGCGAAGCAATAGCGAGCGAGCAAAGCCAGATAGTAATAAAAATACAAATAAAAAACCGTAATTGTCTCAAAGAAAACTTTTTAAAAATGCATTTTGAATAAAAGTGACAAAAGAAAAAAGAAATAACAATAACACTCAAATAAAAATCACAAAATATACAAGAAAAAAACTTTTGAATAGGCTTAGAAAAAAATAGAAATTTATTGTTGTGCTTATCAACCAAATGGAGAAAAAATGTCATTAAAGTTAAAGGAAATTATGCAACATTAATTTTAAATGAAAACGAACGCCGTGAATAAAATACAAATTCGTGTCCAAATAAAAAGAATAATTTCCACAATTTATTCTCCATCTTAAAGTGTTTATATCGCTACATTGTTTTCATTCTCCATGTTGGTATGCACCGTGACGGTGCATATTTAAATATTGAATATTGATGTACGAACTGGTTCGAATTGAATAACGAAATCTATTCAAAGATGGCGCCCATATTCAAAATATAAAACCAAAAGAAAATGGCGACTATTCAAATTAGTGTAAAGTAGTAAAAGATTAAAATAAAAAGAGACATTTCAAATAATTAATTAATAATCTTCATCTAAATTTCTAAGATGGCGATTTGGTTCGGTCTCATTTTACGGCATACCAACCTTTTCCGTGTTATTTAACGCGGAAATAAAATTCGTATCAGAAACACTTAACTCATTTGTATGAATTGTCTTTTTATACGAAACATACCCTTTATTTGTCATCTTATGCAATACTCATTTGAAATGATTCATTGAGGGTTATGGCTTTTTTACAACATATCACTTGTAAGTGGTTTTACAAAATATTAACCCTTGTTATGATTTCATTTAACGACTTATAAACTTTATAGTTTCATTTTTACGAAATATTATGTTTTTTATGGTTTATTCTTACAATTAACACTTTGTAGGGTTTCTTTATACCACATATAAAACGTTTGAAGGTTTTGTCATACGACACATTAATAGATTTTAAGATTCCATCTTGCACCATTTTAACTGTTAGAGTTTTTTTACGTTATATTAACTTTTAGGGTTTCGTTTTACGACATATTAACACATTTTAGGGCTTTTTATTACGACCCGTTAACATTAAAGGATTCGTTTTACGACATTTTGGGGTTCGTATTACGACATATTAACATTTAGGCTTTAATTTGGCAACATATTAACACTTTTTAAGCTTTCTTTTTACGATATATTAACTTTTATTGTTTTTATTTTATCACATATTAATCTCCATGACCTCGTTTTACGATATAGTATTTTTTATAGGGTTTCTTTTTTAGAGTTGTTTTCTTATACCATATTAACCTTTTTTAAGGGTTAATTCTACGACATATTCACATTTACTATATCATTTTACAACATATCAAACTTATTACGGTTTCATTTTACGACATATTAACCTTTAGAGTTCAATCTTACGTCATATTAAAACTCTGTAGGGGTCCTTTTAAATATATATGAATATTTAGGATTTCTATTTACAGCATATTAAGTTGTCGTGTTTTTTACAACATGTTAACACTTTATATGTTTTTTCCTGTCATATTAAGCTTTAGGGTTCCTTTGTACAACATATACACTGACTTTAGGCTTTCATTTTAACGATATATTAAGCATAAACATATTTATTTAAAATTTGCTTTTTTACGACATACTAACTTTTTAGGTTTCTATTTGTAATATATTAAATTCGTTTTACGACATATAAACATGTTGTAGAGTTTTGTTTTACCGCATATTAACTTTCGTTTTACGTCATATTGCCAGTTTTTTCTATCACATGTTAAGCGTTAGAATTTCGGTTTGCGACATATTGTGACATAATACTTTTTTTTTTACTAAATAATTATTTTAACGATCTTTACACACTTATTCTATATCTTTTTATAACTCGTAATACGCAGGCCCGGGGTCAACGTTTCTCGAATACCACCAAAAATCGAAACAACACGAAACTCACTGCGAAGGTTAGAAACGTCGGCCGGACCTTTTAATAAATTTAGCGTTCATTTATATGCAGAATTAACATTTTTAACAATAGTTCTTAAAAGCCTTTAAACTGTCTTTAAACTTGTTCTTACGTTTTAAATCAATATTAAAAGTTACCTTATAGATTTCTGCCTCACTGTTGGTCGTGGGTTTGCTTGCACACTCATCTCCATTGCTGGCTCGTGATCGTAGTGGTGTACTTGTTTTGTGGGCAAATTCTGTCATCATGCACGAGAGACAAAAACGTTCGAAGACAAGACTTTTTGAGAGAGATTCCACCCTTTTATTTCACACTTCAATCGGAGAGATTTCCACTCGTCGGTTCGTTCATTCAAACTCTATGTTTCTTTCATATTGCTTTGTGGAATGTGACGGATGCAACTGGCTATAATCTTGTCCCGCCGTTGGGATCATACTTTACGTCTTAGCCCATATCTGGCGATGTCACCCAGACTCTTCGCATTGCAGAGCTCGTTAATCAACGTGTGTCCATCTCGCGCCTCCATGGTGAACTGTCTAGAGAACTAATTTCTCACCAAGGATCTGTTATATCAGAGCCCTTTGACCCTTCAACAAATGTCATAACAGAACTCAATATCGCTTTTTGTCTAATCTTTTTGATCCGAGCGTTTCATCTCGGCCAACATACACCCAGTATGTTAAGATTCCCAGAATGAATCATTTTGTTTGTCCCAAATTATCAATGCCCCTATTTTGCACTTCATCCTATTTCTTTCACCCAGTTCATAATTCATACTAGCCAACTTTACACGTTTTCCGAATAGAGGGCCCGTCATAATGTAACAACATTACATATTTTTAGGATTTCTATTTACGAAATATTAACTATTTGTACGCTTTATGTTTACGATATATTAACCTTTAACCTTAGTTTTACAACATATTAACACCTGGTAGGATTTCTTTTTACGACTTATTAAACTTTTAGAGTTTCGTATTACGACATACAGTTTTTTAATTTATTTAATGAATATTATTTAGCTGGCAATTAGTTTACAGTGAGAAGAAAGCGATGATTTATTTTAAAAAGATTTTACTATTTACAAGAAATAAATTTAAACGTTAAAACATTCACTTTATTTATTTAAAAATACTATGCTGGCAATTATTTAAGGATTATTCTCGATAACCAGTCATTCCGTTATTCTGTTATCCGATAATAGACCGCTTAACCAAAATATATTGTTTAAAATGAAATTGTTTCAATTGTGAATAAATCTACAAGAGAAGAGATTATTTGTTTTAAAATATAAAAAAATTACAATAAATAAATAAATGTTAACGTTAAAACATCCACTTTATTTATTAAAAAAATCTCATTCTGGCAATTATTTTAGGATTATTCTCGATTACAAGTCATGCCGTTATTCTGTTATCAGATAATAGATAGCTTTTCCCAAAATATGTTATTTCAAAACCTTAAATAGTACGAATTTTAAATGAATCAAGAAGAATCATATTAGTTTTATTTATTTTAAAATATTTAGCTGAAATTGACAATTATTTTTTATGGAAAAAGAAAATGTCAATGTGAGTATGTGGAGTTTAAGTGTATTAGTATTTTGTGCGATTATTTTTGTGTTATCTACTAGAAGTTTACGGATATGCGAACGATACTTGTATAAAAGAAAAGATGCTGCCAAGATACATATATATATATATATATATATATATATATATATATATATATATATATATATATATATATATATATATATATATGAAATTAAAAAATACACGTACTATTAAAAAGGGCGACCTAATCCAATATTATTTACCGCTTAGTAAGTGGAAAAATACTAAGAAAACAACTATATTTCTTTCGCCAGAAAAGAAATAACAAAATACTACGTAACATTATGGCGATTAAAAATCGTACATATTTCGGCAAGATATTTGTGGTCTTGTGGTAAAACGCCAGACTGCACACAGTAATACCGTAGGTTCGATCCTTGCCTAGTTTTTAGCAATGCTGACGACGGCTGACAGGCAGAAATGTAAAATAATGATGCAGACATGTTGAGTAATAACGCATAAAACGTCACGGGGAGGCTGAGGACATGGCCCTGCAATAATAAAAAAAAGCTGAAGAATAGATAGATTGTCCATTAGGCTAAAAGAACAACGGAAATAAATCGGTGGACGAGTTCATTTTGAGTATGACGTCGAAAAACAAACCGACTCGGTAACCTTTAAAAGAGTGCAAAATTAAAACGGCGGTTTTAAACGAAGGAAGAAGGATCGATTACGTGGCAGAGATCGAGTTGGGAAGATATAGAAAAAAGAACTCTCGTGGGGATCACAAGCCTTCTATAGATTCCAGGAAAAGACTGCTACAGAACGTATTGTCGTGTTTCCCTTTTAGGTTGCAAGGTAAATCACTCTGCCTGGTTTTCGTGAAAATATCCTACTTTGGGTAGAGTCGAAAATCAACCGCTGTCAAGGTAAAGAAAGAGGTTTCTTCGTAAGACAAAGAAAAGAACAATAATGCCAAAGGACTTTTGCTAACAAAGAAATACTTAATTATATATATGTGTATACACAACTTACACCAATACAGAATACAGAAACAGAGTTTTTTCCAGCACGTCCATGTCTCTATCCTTGTGTTTTGTTTGATGCAACCCCCCTCCCAAGGGACGAGTATTGCAACATATACACGTGTCCATGGATTACATTTATATGTAATTAATTAATAATTATATATATAAAATAATAAAATAATTTACAGGTTCTATTAATAAGGGCGACTTAATGCAATATTCTTTACCGCTTAGGAGGTGGAAAATACTAAGAAAACAGGTATGCTTCTATCGCCAATAAAAACAATAACAAAAGAATATATATTCTTTTGTTATTGTTTATATATATATATATATATATATATATATATATATATATATAGGTATGTCTATATGCTTATATCTTACTATGTATAAGATTCACTTGTAAACTAATTAATTAACCGATCATCATGCGTAAAGAGTGGTAATATGGACTATATTTAGCTTTGGCGTTATACAGAAAGGACACAGAGGGGGCCTTACGTGCAAATTCAGACACCACCGATTTTTTAAATATGTAGTAGACATAAATTAATAAATATTCTCAAAATTCCAGTTTCTTTAGGGTATTTTAAAGAGTTTTTTAGACGGTATAATATGAACAAAGCCGTCTATTTAACAATACAAATATTTTATATTTGCATAAAACTTGATCCATAGTAAATCAAACAAGATTTTCTTGAATCTCAAATTTCACTTAAGACCCCTTAAGCTAAGCCTTAAATTTTAGACATTTTGATCAAATTGGATAAGGAGTTTAGACATAAGATTTAGTAGCATATTGATTTTAATCTTCGTAAAGGGGCATAAAAGTGTCGAAAAACTGTTCCGTTCGGGGAATTCATTTAATTCGTCCTGGGACGGTAAACATATATATATATATATATATATATATAATAAAATTTGGCAAAAAACATACAAAATGCCTTTGTAAACCACGTTTTAAGATGCGAATATTTCTTGTTAAAAACATTTAAATTCTTTTTTTCTTGACTTTTTTTCTTATTACTTTCGGACAATAAGGGGAAAAAGAGTCTTGAAAAATAAAGATTATATCTTTACTTTTTTCCGTAAAAGAAAGGTCTTAACTTCGATGTTTATGAAGTGACGGACAAGCATTGCCGAAGGTGTACGATGAGCAACGTCTCTTCATAAATTAATTTTTTGGAAGCGTATGGTCGCTTATAAGATAATAAAATTAGGCAAAAGTTCTAGAATCATCTTTTAAGGAATTTAAAACTTGGATCAACAGACAATGGCAAATTTGATCATTCTATAAGCGACTCTCTTTTCTCTGAAGATGGATATGTAATTGTCCGAAATTAATAATAATAATAATAATAATAATAATAATAATAATTATATATATATATATATATATATATATATATATATATATATATATATATATACTAGCAGGGCTACTCGGCGTTGTCCGGGACGATAAAAACAAAGTAATAGAAATTAAAAAATGTGTGTAACATCTTTATATAATAACGTCAATCTCTTTTTCTTTCTCTTGCAGTCTCTCTTTCCCTCATCCCATTATTTTCCTCCCTCTCCCATACCTCCTTTTCCCATCTGATTCTTCTCTAAAAGTTAAGTAATGCGCCCCTGTTGTACCAAGGAACTAAAAGTTTAGAGACGCTTTTCATGTTGTACCAAAGAACTAAAATTTAAGAGACTGGCCCCTGTCGTACCAAAGAACTAAAAGTTTAAAGACGCGCCCCTGTTGTACCAAAGAACTAAAGTTTATTGACGCGCACCAGTTGTACCAAAGAACTAACGTTTATTGATGCGCACCAGTTGTACCAAAGAACAAAGAGTTTAGAGACCCGCCCCTGTCGTACTAAAGAACTAAAAGTTTAGAGACACGCCCTGTTGTACCAAAGAACTAAATGTTAAGGGACGCGGCCCTGTTGTACCAAAGAACTAAAAGTTTAGACACGCGCCTCTGTTGTACCAAAGAATTACAATTTTAGAGACGGGCCTCTATTGTACCAAAGAACTAAAAGTCTAGAGACGCACCCCTGTTGTAGCAAAGACCTAAAAGTTTAGAGACGCGCCCTGTTGTAGCAAAGAACTAACAGTTTAGAGACGCGCCCTGTTGTAGCAAAGAGCTAAAATTTTAGAGACGCGCCACTGTTGTAGCAAAGAACTAACAGTTTAGAGACGCGCCCTGTTGTAGCAAAGAACTAAAAATTTAGAGACGCGCCACTGTTGTAGAAAAGAACTAAAATTTTAGAGACGCGTCCATGTGCATTTAGAGAATCGGGAATACTACAATTATCTTTCGCGGTCAATTTTACATAAGAATACACTTTTAGATTTTATCTAGATTCTCTAACTTTTTTCTGTATAGCGCACACACACATCACACACACATACATAGATAATGCGTTTTATATATGTAGATAGATATATATTAAGTAAGTTGAGGTCAATAAAATTTGAACATTGTTTCAAGAATTCAAAACCAAATATTATCATTTCTAAGACTTTTTTTTAAACTATTTTATTTTTCATTATTTTTAATGATTCCAAAATGTTTCTTCATCAGAACCTTCTATAACATCACATACATAAGTCTCTTGAGAAAAAAACCATCGGATTACAGTAATAAAGGACAACACCAGTTAAAGGACTAAAAATTAGCAAAAAATACAGCAAATTGAATAACAAATCAAACATTTAAAATATTCAAATCATTCACCATATAGGTTGAATTGAGAAAAATAAATTTCATAAGAGAAAAATACATATAGGAAAAAGATATACGCGAAAAATTCATAAAAGAACAAAACTAAGAGAAAAATACCTCAATAAATAAATAAAAAAGTAAATAAAGATGAACAACAATAGTTACCTTAAACAATATTGATAATAATAAGAATAATACTGATGGTAATAATAATGTTGGAATATAATAAAATGAAACTAGATAAGGTATAAAAGAAAGTAAAATTGAGAAAGGATAATTAAGAATGAAATAATATAAATAAATAAATATACAAATTAAGAATTAATTTTATTTTAAATAGAAAACAAGATAAAGTTGAGTTTAAACTACTGAAAAATTAAAATAATAATAAAATCCATCTGCCTTTTTATACGTCATAATATATATATATATATATATATATATATATATATATATATATATATATATATATATATATATATATATATATAAAGATAAATGAAAGAAGAGGAATACACATGTACGAATAACACATTTATTTCTACTTCGATTGTTCGATGCAAGGTGTACTCGGTAAAAACATGTTTATTATTTTTTCCTTAAGCCAAGGCTTTTCAAAGATTAAAATCTTATCATCAGAGGAATTACATAGATAGATAAGTTTGCAGTGGAAAAGCCAAAAATCAAAATTTGAAAATATATGAAGTAATGGAGAGTGAGAATGTGCATGTAAAAAGATGTTGGGTCTGTCCAGTTGGTAAATGTCCGTTGATAAGGCGTCCAGTGAAAGGAGATTTAAAGATGGAAAAGAAGGGTTTTCGTGAAGGCAGCATTTAAAAAGTTCAAAAATGAAGTAAATTTAATAGAAAGAGGTTTAGTTGAATCGTAGGTGGAACGCACTTTTTCTGGAAGTAATTTCAAGAATTCGGGCCATTTTAAAATACTTCCGTGGACTGAGAATGAGAGTAGTTTTTCAGAAGTTGAAGTTGAACTGTGTATATTAAACGCAGGCAGTCGGGAATTCAAGTAGTGACTTCGATCAAGTCTAAGAAAGAGCGACAGCTTTTTGTTAAAAACGAGGCCAAATGAAGAAGTGGGGAAAGGGATAAGATAAAACATAAACAGTGGGTGATAGGATTAGTTAAATGAACTATGGCTGATGCTGGGAAGAGAGAAGGAGGAAGGGATTGTTTAGTTACTGCTTATTGCTAGTAAGCAATAAAGCCGGTGCGAGTTGGGGTGGGGCTATTAAAATCTAAAAGCAGAATTGAAATTTAGGTCATTGAGTAAATATTTCTGGAAAGGGGGGGGGTCCCGTAATTAAAACGGATTTTGAACGAACTTATATATAATTTCGAAAGTTTAAAAGGGTTCCAATTGGGAAATTAGGGTTCAAGTGAATAGGAATCTGGAATTTACGTGTTTAATATGTAATAATTCGGACAAAAACTAGTGTTTCACAGTTAGATGTATAAAGACTTTAAAGAATTCACAGTTGGTTAAATATTAAATCCATGACTAAATAAGACACTTTAATAAATAACTGGAATTAGGATTGGGAACAGCGTTAGTCTGCTTGCAACAATTGATTTCTAGTACAAGGATTATGGGGTAGGATTGGGTTGAATTTTGTAAACTTAAGTGAAGCACCAGTGTGTTGAAATTATAAATAGATTTTAATGGGGCAAATTGACTATTTTAGGAGTAACCAGAGAGCGTAGTTTAAAGGTGAGAGAAATGGAATCTATGAGAAAAATATTGTCGGTAGAGAGAAGCGTATACGGAGTCGATGGAATGAATACAAGGGAGATAAAAAAGCAATGGGTGAGTGTGTACGAGGGTTGCCCAATAATGGAAAAAAAAGGGGAATAGGAATTATAATGTTGAAGTAAAAGCGGTTAAGGATTAGTGGAGTCGAGGAGAATGATATTAGTTCTCAATTTACATTAAGTGTTATGGATTAATATAGTTATTAGGCGTACAAGTGAGGATACGTTATGTTATTGGAATGGTTATTTGTAAGGTTGGAAAAGTTAAGAATTAAAAGATTAAATAATTAACAAATTATAGAATTAAAAGTTAGTCTAATGTTAGAGAGGGGTTATTGACTGGGAGGAGGGGTGTCAGATGGTGTAATGAAATTTATGTATTTAAATTTTCGCTTGTGCCTGTAATATGAGATAAGTTCATTTTTAGAGTTCATAATATTTTTGCTTTTAGCTGCTGTAGCTATCATAAATGTTTCTAATGTACATAATTAGCAGAAAGCGGATCATAAAGTGTAGGAATTAGACCTTTTTAATAGTGCCCAATGTACGGAGTAGGGAGTGTTTTTACTGTTAAGGCTTTTGATTATATTGGATAGAGAGGTGCTAGTGGCATTGTTGTTATTGTGTTTGAAAGAGTAGATATGGTTTGAGATTCGGGTCTTGATCGGGGTAGGCAATTGCTCCAATGTAAGTGTGTATTTTGTGTGGCGTTGTTATTATAGTATTCGTGTTATTTATAGTATCGGGAATGTTTTGAGTTAGTATGTTCAAGTTCTGGGCCAAAGTTAAGTTGAAATTGTTAAGTGGAGAAGATGAGATAATTTGAGGGGTGAGATTAAATCTATTATTAGTTAGATTGCGGGGGTTGTTGGTTAGTGTGAGATATGTTATTTAGGGTGTCGTTTCGTACAGTGAGTTGGGGATGTGAAGAGCTATAGGGTGAGGGGAGAATTTGTATGTTGGTGTCTGTTTGCATAATGGTGTTTTGGGGAAATTGCTTAACAGTACAAGCATATATGATGTTACTTTGTATGCAATTGCCATTTAACGGACATTCTCTAGATTTCTGGCAGTTACAATTATTAGTAGGGTGTATAGTAGGTGCTGGTTGCTGGGCAGATTTAATTTTTTTGTTATTAGATGTGATGATGGTTTGTTCTATATTGAGCATTGTTGAGTAGGAAATTTTAATAGAGTGTTTTATTTAAAATAGTGCTGTATTTATGCGGGTGCTTGAATGAGTTATCTAACATTTAAAAGAATTCCTTAGCGATATTTGTTTTTACATTGCAGTTAAGGGTGGGTTAAACCAAATACTATTATTTCTTCTAATTCTTTTTTTTACTATGTTCTTGAGGGTCAGCTAGTTTGTCAATATTGATAGTTTTTGTGGGTCTATTTATATATATTTTGGTTTTCTTGGGTAGTGTAGTATTAGTTTGTTGTTTATCATGTATTGCCATCTTGTGTGTAATTACATTTAAAGGTTTGTTCTTCTGGACAAAGCGATTATTTTCGTATTTAATTTCATCAGTGTATCCCGAATTAAGTAGTGCGTTATTCTAGAAGTTGGAATTTTTTTCGAAGATAGATTTATTAGAAGATAACTTTGGAATTCACTTAGAGACTGAAGGGACTATTGAATTAATGATGGATTTTGGGTGGTTAGATAGTTTATGTACGTAGAAGAGGGTTAAATTGGGGTTGAAGTAGGGGCTAAAGTATTATGGTCTAATGTTAGGTCAAGGAAGTTAGATATTCTTTTCTCAGGTTCTATAGCGATTGTTAATCCGAAGTTTTTAAAGAAGTTGTGTAGATTTTTAATGGTGTTGTTGTATTGACTCGATCTCTCTCTAGAAACAAAAAGTGCATCGTCCCTGTATAGCACACCGTGTAAATGTCCAAAGTCAAATTTCAATTCTCTTAATAAGTACACTCCTACAAGGTCAGTAACCTGTGCAGTGTTCGAAGCTCCCATAGTGACATCGAAATTATTTGGGGTATTCTTCCTAGTCCAGAATTTATTGTCAAATTCTAATAGGGATCTCCTGGCAAAAATTATTAGTTTGATCTCTAAGTCTGTGGTGTCTGTGCGAAGATTAAAGCTTTGTTTAGTAGGATAGGAGAAATGGACTGAGGATAATTGTTTATGTCGAAGGTGATGAAATTCAAGTTTAAGTTAGACTTGTCACTGAGGTTTAGGAACCAACTGGTAACCTCATCAGAGGATTGCCATAGGTTGTATGAGATTTTTTCTTTTAAGTGGGTGATGATTCTATCTAAAAACTTTTGCTTATAATGCCAAGGTCAGATTTGGATGTGCAGATTAGTCTAATGGATGGGTTTTCCTGAGAATTTCTTTTGAGGTCTTTTAAGGTGCATCTGGGTGTAGAGGGGTTAGTAGGGATTTAGCTTCATTGTTTATGCTATTGAGAATGTTACTAGAAGTAGTTTTATAGGATTTGTTCAGTTTTTATAGATATAAACTTTTGTAGTCAGTGTACTTCAATTTGTAAAAGTTTTTTGTTTAATCTGCAGGGACAATTATATTAGGGTATTTCTTAATCTTGTTGGTGAATGTATTAATTTTTTTGATAAACGGGTTGGAATGTTTGTTGCCTTTTTCAAATTTGATACGTCTAATGAGGTCGAACAAATCGTTTTCGAAGTTGTTGAGGTGCTCATTTTGCTTAGGAAAATATGTTTTAAGACCGTACCTGGATGCACTCAACTTTTCCAATCTTTTTAGTTCTCTGGGCGAGTTCATGGGGAGTGTAAATCCATGGTGCTTTAGAGGTGAAATATAATTTTTGTCATTTTGGTAGTTGTTATATTTGAAGTTTAAGTCATGGTGGAAGGTTTTCCATCTTACGTTGGTAATCATTGTTTTCACGGACTGTATGAGCTTGCAAATGTAAGCTTCATTTGAAAGGATGGGTATGTTTTTTGCTGAGAGCGGGATGGAATTCCTTGTTGAACATGTCACAAATAGGGGAAAAAGCTCATCTCGACTGCCTGCGTTTAATATACACAGTTCAACTTCAACTTATGAAAAACTACTCTCATTATCGGTCCACGGAAGTATTTTAAAATGGCCCGAATTCTTAAAATTACTTCCGAATAAGTGCGTTCCACCTACGATTGAGCTAAACTTCTTTCTATTAAATTTACCTCATTCTTGAACTTTTTAAATGCTGCCTTCACGAAAACCCTTCTTTTCCATTTTTAAATCTCCTTTCACTGGACACCTTATCAATGGACATTTACCAACTGGACAGACCCAACATCTTTTTTACACGCACATTCTCACTCTCCATTACTAAATATCTTTTCAAATTTTAGATTTGTGCTTTTCAACTGCCAACTTATCTAGCTATGTAATTCCTCTGATGATAAGATTTTAATCTTTAAAAAGCCTTGGCTTAAGGGAAGAATAATAAACATGTTTTTACCGAGTACACCTTGCATTGAACAATTGAAGTTGAAATAAATGTGTCATTCGTACATGTTTATCCTTTTTCTTTCATCTATCTTTATATATATATATATATATATATATATATATATATATATATATATATATATATATATATATATATTATAACGCATAAACAGGCAGATGGATCTTATCATAATTTATCGAAGTTGAAATAAATTTTTTATTCGTACATGTTTATCCCTTTTTTTCATCTATCTTTATAATTGCTCTATCTTGTATATTGAGCTTAAACCATTTCACTATAGGTTCTATCTACTAACAGTATACTTTTAGTTTCATATTATATATATATATATTTATATATATCCACACATACATATATATATATACATATATATATATATTCATACATATATATATATTTACAATATATATATATATATATAAATATATATATGTATGTATAAATATATATATATATATATAAATATATATATATTCACAATATATATATATATATATATATATATATATATATATATATATATATATATATATATCCCATCTTATGATAACGCATAAAGAGGCAAATGAATTCCCACGCCTTCCGTTACACCACAACGGGGTATAAACACCCGCAAGTCAAGTGCAAACTCATATATTTCATTGTAAACATAAATTTCTTTCTTATCTCTTCTATCTTGTCCGCCATGTTGTCCTCTCCGCAAAACGACAGACTGCCCCTACCCCCAACCTCTCGCCGCCGGCTACCAAGCAAAACGTTTTCTCCAGATGTCGCACACTCGAAAGATTATGGCCGATGAAACTGGCTTTCCATGCTCTATCGGCAAACCCAATCCAGTCGCTTCTTCAACCCCCATAAATACGCGGCGAACTCGATCACTTCTATCTTAGCACGTAAATAAATCGGCTTTTACTATTTGGTAGAACTGCTCCGAACACATAATCAAACGCAAACGTTATCCAATACTTAACGACGCGTAATATTGAATTAGTAATTGCTCCCTCTCTGCCCTCTCTTTTCCCCCTCTCTCCTTCTCAATTTATCTCTCTCACTCTCTCTCGTTCTCTCTCTCTCTCCTTCTCCCTCTCTCTCCTTCTCCCTCTCTCTCTATATATATAAATATATATATATATATATATATATATATAAAAAATATATATATATATATTTCTCTCTATATATCTATTTCTACCCCTCTCTGTACACACACACACACACACACACACACACACACACACACACACACATATATATATATATATATATATGTATATATATATATATATATATGGCAAATCAGCTACACAGAGGCTTCCGCGTTTTATCCCCGTGCCTGGCGATTCTCTACGGAGATGAAACGTGGAAGCTTTTACGTAGCTTATTTGCCATAAATATATTTTCATAACTTATTACCTAGCTTTACTCTCGTATTGAGTACTGTTTAAGTAAATACTGAAAATTGATACTTAAAAGATTATATCTCCTTATAACATTTCCTGTGGATATATGAAATAATATATATATATATATATATATATATATATATATATATATATATATATAAGGTGAAAACATTTTCCCCTGTACCTTCGAAAAGAGTAAAAAAATAACCAAATGCATCATAGGCTAGGAAACTCACCACTCTATTTAACTTATTCACTCGAGGGTGATTGTAGAAATTTATGATTTTCTCTATCTAACAATAAATATTACTTTTACACCACCATCACCGATTCCCCTCAAAACATACTCCATATAGATGGTAGTAAAAACTTTTCCCTCTAACATTTTCATGCTAACACTCTTCCCGGCATCACTGGGAAATAATAAAGAACAGGTGCTTCAGAAAAACGTAACCGTTATTATTTTCTTTACATCTTCCATTACTTTATTACAGAACACAATACCTTCCACACAATTTAATAAGTGCTCCCTCATATTCCACTATTTTTCTAGAATATCGGATTACGGGATTTCTAACTATTACCTATATACTTAATCTCATTCAGGAATTCACGGAATACATTTAATGAACTTAATAATTTACACTGTATATTAATTCAAAATGGCGGCTACAATCTATTATTAGAATCGACTTCAGACATTTCCCTTAGCAATCTTCGTTTGCTTTAGGTATAATTTTAGTTTTTAACTTACACACTTAAGCAATTTAATACATAACACCTTTAAGGCTTAATAATCTTTTTCAAAATATTTACAGCGTAAAACGAACTATAGTGTTAATTTCAACAAAATTCAATTGTTAATAACTACTTAACAGACAACACAATTTCATCGTTTCACTTTAGACCATCAATACATCAATAACATTAATTCAACATTCGTGTTATCATTTTCACGTTACGTATTATTTTTTATTTGACAGCGGGGGAGTTATTTTACGTAAAACGTTTTCTTTTCTTCTTTACATTTACCTATGATAACCGTCGATTCTCTCTCTTCCCCGTCCCCTCTCTCTTTCTCTCTCTCTATTCATTCACAACAATTTCTAAAAAAAACGTGTATACATTTTCGCCGACTTAAGAATAACGTTCCTTTGTTTAATACACGACAGTTAAAAGGCTTCGAACTCAATATTGAACACAGAGATCATTATTTTCATCGAACATTTTTCGATATTAATTCATACCGAGCATTATTCAAATTTATTTAATAACAGTTTTTACATACTTTCTCCGACGCTAAAACTGCTACTGATATTCCAAAAAAGTATTAATTTCTACTTTTCTAAATATACTTCAGTGCAGTATCCGTTACTTTGTCTTTTTTCTTCTCGGTCAGTGAAGGAGAAAACTTTCTAGACTGCGGGCATTTCTGTTTTTCATTACTTTCCCTCTATTTGACTATTTTCGATTTTAGAAGCAATCCTTATACACTGCGGCAATTCTCCCTCCCCCAGATGGATTTTCATAACATTATATAACTCCAGAGGAGGGGTAGCTCCCCAAAACACGGAGAAATCGATTTTGTTTGATTCAAAACATCGAAAAATAATACTATAATCACATAAATTATAGGGTTGTTTACAACTGCTTTTTGGCAAATTAATACTCTACTACTTATATTTTTAAAACTTAATTCATATCTATCCCGAACAACGCCGGGGCACGGGTCCTGATAGGATATATATATATATATATATATATATATATATATATATATATATATATATATATATATATATATATATATATATATATATAGATAAATAATTCTAAAAGCAAGGCGAACACTTACGCTCTCTATATCTCTATCTCTCTCTCTCTTTAATGACTGTCGGAGTCAAGCGAAGCTTTTACTCTCTCTATGTCTCTGTCTATCTATCTCTCTAAGATTTTGTCGTGCGATTCCCTTTACCTTCCCCTTTGCGTGCATGTCAAGCAGCCGCTTGACTGGGGGAGAGGGAGGCGAGGTTAGGAAGGACAGGCGACGTGGGCGAAGGGAAATGGGACAGACAGTGAACGTCTTTAGGGGCGAAAAACAGAACTCACGAGGTGAATTTAAGAAACACGTCAGAGAGGGCGAAAAGAAGGCAGACGGAACGGTTGTGTAAATCAGTCAGATATGAGGACAATCTTATCGCAGATTGAATCTAGAACATTATTACTCTTAAGGATTACGATTCCAGGAACTTAAAGGACACTCTTATCGCGGATTGAATCTAGAACATTCTTATTCCCAATGGTTTCCTATTAAAGGAGATTATTGATTTTCGTGTCATCATTTTTATTGTATGTGCGTGGACTTTTGATCCGTATTATACTTCGGACAAAACAGCTAAGTTTGGCCTATTTCTTGCCAGTATCTTTCGTACACAAATATATATATATTTTGACTGAAATTTCATGTTGCATACATCCACAAACACGCTCCAAAATGCACGTCTGTCTCCCTCACTCTTTCTCGTGGTGTCATCTTCTTCTGTTTGTTCATAAAAATCTTTATTGACTTTAAATTTCACTCGTGTCTTTGTTCCGTAATTTATTGCTTTGTTATCGCAATTCCTCCAAGACGAATTTCACCGGTTAATCCGACATTCGACGATTAACCAAACGTGATAAACGTGCCAACGGACATTAAGTAAATTAAATATATGTGTAGCGATCTGATTGCTAATACTTACCGATCATCCCGCAGTTAGGTCGTAACAATATATATATATATATACATATATATATATATATATATATGTTTTGTGTAAGATACAAGATACGTGGGAGAGAACTCCAGCAGAGTATTCGATTATTAAGAAAACGTAGGCTGAGGAGAGTCTATAAAAGGGCGGCTATGTGCTGTTCTCCCTTGCTGGATTTAGAACCAACAATGCCGATGTTGTTCTGAACTTCTATCTATCTATCTATCTATCTATCTATCTATCTATCTATCTATCTATCTATCTATCTATCTATCTATCTATACGCTCCATATAATTCGAGCACTCTTATAGAGAAAATTATGGTTTCCACTTAGCGTAAAAGCTATACGTTTCCTTTAATAAATAGTACTTTCTGTTATCAGTATCGTTAAAAATATTAATAAATAATTTTATTTTAAATAATGGTATAATTTCTTTTAATTCTAGTCGGTAGAGCACCGGATTACAACCATTGAGGTCCCGGTTTGGACCACAGTGGGAGGGTATAACGCCCATTGATGAGTTTTAATAACAACGAAACACCTGTCTATGAACTACTATCCCCAAGTTATATATATACACACATGCACTCACCCCCCATATATATATATATATATATATATATATATATATATATATATATATATATATATATGTGTGTGTGTGTGTGTGCATTCACGATCCTCCGAATACGTTCGTAAATCTAGCTGCTTGTGTAAATTTAGCCGCCGATTCGCTATTTACAAAGTTAAATTCCTCCATAATTACTAACTAATTGTCTATGGCCGAGGGGTTAAGACTCTTGACTGCGAATCAGTGGCGATTTGTGATCAGGGTTCGCGCCCGTTGACCGTTGAGAATTAGCTTCCTGCACTGAAGATTGCGTTAGCATGAAACATCGATGTCTGTAGGTATTAAAATAATTTATATATATATATATATATATATAAATAACATATATATATATATATAAATTGAAGTGGAGTTTTTATCATAGGTATTAAAACCTGTGTATCATTATATATATATATATATATATATATATATATATATATATATATATATATATAACAGTGCCTAAATACAACTAGATCGGTATGTTTAGTATAAATCTTGTGTATACCTAGGCTGCCCATTTATAGACCTATTTTATAGTTTAAAGATGTAGCTTCTTCGGGCTAAGTTGTTAGTGTTTCTTTAATTGTTTTCATATTAACAAGTGGGCTAAAAAAGCTAACCATTTACAAGGCTATAGCTGAACCATGTTCGTATATAGTTAGTCAACATGTTTGGATGTTATATATATATATATATATATATATATATATATATATATATATATATATATATATATATATATATATATATATATATATGTAGAGAGAGAGAGAGCGAGAATAGTACACTTAGGTTTCCAGTATAAACAAAAGATTATACACGAGGCATTATAATTTCCCCTTCTTTCCGTAGCATGTTTCGATGAGTAAGAGTGAGATACCTGGCCCCACGGATCACAGTTGGAAGTGATTTGGTGTTAAGGTTTCGAATCTCGGCGTCGATTCACTTGCTACCTCTAGCCACACTTAAGAGTGGTGATACATCATGCGAGTTAGGAGAATGTTTAGACTGGTGAAGTTGTTGACGTTCTCAGACAGCCACCTCTGGGTTTTCACGGAGGTGTGACAGAGAAGTGAGTCCTGCTATTAGGTTGTTGCAACCTTTTCCACCCATCGATTGGTAACAGTGAAAAGCCACTACCATTGAGTCCGAGTCCCTGAAAACATACCTGAAAACCATCACAGTTTGCGTGAATTTCGTCTTCATGAGGCGCGGCACTTTGTGCGGACCTTAGGCTAGCCACTGTGAAACTGGACCTGCGAAGAACCAGTGACAATAGTAAGAACGAAAATGCAATGAAATAATAGCGGCAATTCGGCAAAAAATTCACTCTATAAAGAACTGTCACCGATGACAATGGGGGATGAGGGAGTAGATATCAGCATTAGAGTGAAAATGCTTGCAACCCCCTCTGTAAATAACTGCGTTGAGAGAATCCGCTTACCCAAAAAAAGTACGAAATTTTCGAAAGGGAACGAACCGAATGGATATTGTTTAAAAACGAGCACCACGAGTTGATCTAAGTGGCTGGTGGAACAGATTAACATATGAGGGTTTCGGTTCGAAAGCTTTACTGGTTAATAAAATAATGAAAGTTAAAAATACTTTTTTCCAAAAAAACCCTGGGAATTTAAAATTCACGACAATATTGAAATAAGTTGCAGTTTTACAAATACACTAGGTAGGAGCAGGATGAGTGACACTTTTTAAGAAATAACGTTTTACAATAATAATGATAATAAAAGTAATAAAAAACCCAATAACGATAATAATTGTCATTATGTTAATGTTAATATATATACATATATATATATATATATATATATATATATATATATATATATATATACACACTCAGAAATATATTTTTATATAGAGATGATGAATTACCAATAATAAGGGATTTCAACAAAGTCAAGAGGGAGAAAATTCAAGAAAATTATACATATCGAAATACAAAAAATTAGGCCTGAGAGTAGAAGTACTAGCGAACATGAAAATAACTCACTTTCTCGATGTAACGTTAAACTTAAATAAAAATACTTACGAACCCTACCTAAAAGATAACGTAAACCCAAAGTCCAATCACCCCCATCAATCATAAAACAGATTTTGAATTCTATCGAACGTCGGCTTATCAATAATTCTAGCAACGAAAATGTATTTAAAAAATCAAGCATCATTTACAATACAGCTCTAAAAAATAGGGGTTACCATGATATCGAAATTAAATATAAGAAACAAGACACCAATAATTAAAATCAAATCATAAATAAACCAAAAAGTAATATAATCTGGTATACACAACCCTATAATCAAATGCTAAAAACTAACCTGGGCAAAGAAATCCTAAATCTCATTGAAAAACACTTCCCCATAACCACACCTGCATAAAATATTCAATAAAAATAACCTAAAACTGTCATACAGCTGCTGCGAAAACCTAGAAATAATAATTAAGGCAGACGATAACAAAATACTAAAGAGAACAGCAGAGGAAAAAACAACAAATTCCATAAAAACTATAGAAAAAATAACACGAAAGACAAAAAATAATCACTACAAATAGTAATAACAAAACCCTTATTAGTAATCACCAAAATAAAATTGAAAAAGTTAGTAATGAAAAGAAAAGATATAACTGCATAAATCGTACACTTTGCCCACTACAAAATAAATGCCTAACCAAAAGAATTGTTTATCAAGCCACAATATTTGCCAAATAAAGATCAAATAACAAAAAGTACTACGTGGGTATGACCTCCCTGGATTTTAAAACCAGATATTATGACCACAACAGCACATTTAAAAACAAAAAATGCCGAATTAAAACAGCACTAGCAGACCATTATTAGGAGTTTAAAGAAAACGGACGCTCACCAATAATTGAAAGGAAAATAATACGACAGGCCAGTACATGTAGGAATTTAGACGACCCGTGTAGATTATGTCTGAATGAGAAATTTGAAATCCTAAACTTTAAAGACACCAACACCTATTAAACTGAATAAGTGAAATAGCAAACAACTTCCTGCACAGAATAAAATTTACCTTAAGTTTACAATACATGATAAATAAACAAACAAATGAATAAATAAAAAAGATTAAACAAAACTATAACCTAAAAACTTCAAAATTAAACCTAAAATAGAAATACAATCAAGCACGTGCTAAAATGAAGTAACCCATTATATTGACACAACATAGAAACAGGGATAGACAATCATATAGAAAACATCACAATAGAATAGGAAATTGGAAGAAAAATCAATGGAACATTTGTTTGTAAGAAGCCCACCGATTGACTAAGAGAATAATAGAGCAACAGAGATGAATAATCCTATAGAAAATATCACAATAGAATAGGAAATATGAAGTAAAATAAACCGAACCTTTGTTTGTGAAGCCCAACGATTGGTGAAGAGAACAACAAAGAAACAGTGACACTACACCCTGCCCCTACACCTTGCATAACGAACATCAACCAATAATCCTATAGAAAACAGAACAATAGAATAGGAAATAAGAAGTAACATCAACCAAACTTTTGTTTGTAAGAAGCTCAACGATTGCCTAAGAGAACAACACATATCTGATTGGTTAACTAACTAGAGGTGTATATAAAAACACACGGCATGATTAACTCCATGCATTTTAGCCTGACGATTCCCTCTGGACATGAAACGCGGAAGGCTCTGTGTAGGTTGATTGCCATAAATATATTTTCATAACTTACTATATATATATATATATATATATATATATATATATATATATATATACAAACTTTAAGTAAGTTAACAACAAGCCGTCATTTATAGTGTAATGCAATACTCTGCGCTTATTGGGTTCTCTTGACGGTTTGCTGATATGGCCGCTGAATTTACCATTTAGAGGTTAATTTACTCTCCCATTTTTACAGCAATGTGTGGTGGACACATCGGTACGCCCTCAGACTACTGAGTCAAATATAACTGTCGTATTGGGGTTCGAACCGTGTGACCGGCAGGGATTGTCTCCTCTCATACTGATGATTGCAGGTTTTGTACGTAACATATATATATATATGGGTAAAATTGGGAAATATTATTTATAAATAATTATATATATATATATATATATATATATATATATATATATATATATATATATATATATATATATATCATGTCATTTATTTATGTGATCTACCTGTGATACTTGTTGAACAAAAAGCACTCTACATAAATGCTAATTGGAAACTATTTTTCCATCACCAATGTGATGACCACATATGGGGAGTACCACACACACACACACACACACACACACACATATATATATATATATATATATATATATATATATATATATATATATATTAAAATACAAGTATCATTAAAGCTAACATCGACATGTGAAAGTTTTGTATTAGTGGTTTTCATAACTTTGCTCCAGTGAGACCATGGGCCAACGCCTTTATTCTGGAAAACTATAGGACGCAAGATTAGATATTGTATTCAATCTCGGGCCTCAGTTACTAGACTTTAGCGGAGTTGGTCTGCTTTCAACATGCAGCAAGATTAGACATGAAGTCAGTTCAACGATTACATCTATACCAGGTCCTGTGAACGGAATTCGTTAAAGGTAAAGAAATAGGTGTCAGCATTCCTCGGTAGAGGCGCCACAAGCGACCGATAATAACTACCACTTCCCAAAGGAGGAGGTAATGCCTGGAAGAATTGCTGTATAGAATCGAACCGAACCATACCTCATTCCGCTAAAAGTATCGAGCCCCTAGGGCACCAGACCCTAGAATCAGAATGTGTCAAAGTTATCTCATCGGTTGGTATTAAAAAGCTGCTGCGGACTGCAAACACCTATTTACTTGCCCCTCCCCCTACAGTTAGACACAGGGTTTTTAATATTGGGAGAAAAGCCTTCGCTCCCAGAAAAAAGGGTCTCTCTGGATTGGGACAACAATAAAACAAATCGCCTCAGTCTAGAAGAAATGCCCTTTCACCGACCAAGAACAGAATAGATGAAGTGGAGTGCCAGAACATATAGTACACTTTGTATCTTACAGCAAAGCCGCACAGTGAAAACAAATAAAAAATAAAATATCCTAAACTCGCTTAAAATCCTTATGGTTAACTACTTTATTAATGAATAAAACGTTAATTGTACTTTCAAGATAATTAATGGAATAAAATTAAACATTTTGAGCGCTTAAGATAACACTTCAATATGGATGTCTCTTCGGTGTATGATTGTCATCATGGTAGTATCTCGTGGATTAATACTAGTTATTGAGTACGACCACTCACTGAGTGCTTAACAACGTTGACCTTTTGCCAAGAGTAAGCCAGGCTAATTAACAACCGTTGCCCCATGGAGAGTTCCCTACAGCTGTGCGCAGATATTTGTTGATCTATAAAGGCAACTGTGGATCTGTGTCGTGACGTATGGCAAAAGAATTTTCTTTTTCGGTTTCGGACTTTTCGCCTCCCTCCCCACTCGAACCTCTCGCCTTTACCAGAGTTCTATATCCACTACACCCCCTGCCCCTACGTCTTGCACAACGAACACCAACCAATAAACCAGCATCTGATAAAACAACGCAGAAAGGTCAGAGGACGACAGAACCAGTACACTAGTGTATATTGTCGATCATAAATCTCTCTCTCTCTCTCTTTCTCTGTCTCCTTCTCTCTCTTTCTCTGTCTCTGTCTCTGTCTGTCTGTCTGTCTCTCTCTCTCTTTCTTGTCGTTGGCCTCTCTTTGCTAGATAAGTGAAGTGCGAAGTTTTTGCATAGTGGTTGGGAGAAGGGAGTCAATATGGTCACTCTCTCGTGTATACGACCTTGCCGTCTCTGAGCCTGTTTTGAGTTTTACCCTCGAAAGGCGGAGGATGCTATTTCACAAAGCACTGTATTCCCGACTATCCCGATCTTTGGTTGTTTTGTTTTACGACATATCAACCCTTTTCGGGTCATTTAATGCTGAATCCGGTCATTTTCGTGAAGGTTTGTATGCTTCAAGTTCTTTATATTGTTTAATTATTTACTCATGGTGTTTGATTGAGTGAAAGGGGGGAAGAGGGGAGAGAGAAGAAGAGGGGAGGGAGAGAAATTTTTTGTTTTGGATTTTTTGTTTTGGATTTTGCAGAATATGATTGAGTTTTGCAAAGGAAAAACAATAAAACATCAATGTTTGGTGCATTTTTAGCCAGGAGGTCAATAACTTCAGACAGCCTGATTTGGTAGTGCCAGTAGGTTCTATTTGACCCATAGATGGGGCCTTTACAGGTACTACCATTCCGGGCCAAAGTGGACCTGGGAGCAATGGCAACTAAGAGGGAACTCCACATTCCCCACAGCTCCCAAATGGAGGCGTCACCACTGGATGTCTTTTAAGGTCATACCCAATCATAAATGTGTAAATGCTAGCAAACTAAATTGTTGCGACTATCAAAACAAACTAGCTGACACACGCTACTACGCAGCGTAATCTCTCTGTGAGACGAAACATGTTTCTATTTACTTGTGTCTCCACGAGGGCGGAGTTAGACACATGGTCGGTTTTTAATGTGGAGAAAATTGTGCTCCCACGAAAGGAGGACTCTTGATCGGGACAATAACAAAAAATTACCTCAGTTTAGAAAGATTTCTCTTTCAGTAACTGAGAACAAAATAAATAAAGCGTAGTATCAGAAAATATACCACACTTTGCTCGTAGCCAACAGACCAAGAAGAAATTGTCTATCTATTCGGTAACTTCTTTATGCTATTAAACCCTAGAACTTGAAATTTGGTAATAATGATATCCTACTCATGCAGATTGTCCTATGCATCTTTCTTGTTTAATGTGAGAATTTCTTCTCACACAGATAAAGGCTAAGGGCCACCGAATCACACCGTTAGAAAAAAGTCGCACTTACCTTGATTTCAGAAAAAAATGGCGATATAAGATGTGGCTTCTTTTCTTTTCAGAACGATGCGCTTCTGCTTCTGCCTCGCAAAATCTTAACTGATGAAAAGATGATTTTATTTCCACCGCGTGTTCATAAAGGGCGCCAAATAAATCCCTAAGGTCAAATGCCAAAGGTAAACTCCTAAGGTCACTTCCTCCTTCTGGTGGGAGAGGACGAGTGTGAACATCTCACGATGCTATTTCTAACACACTCCCAAGAGAGGAGCAAAAAGTAATGGCTAATCATTATATTTTTCAAGTAATTATAAAATATGTTCTTCTGTCTGGTATGGCATAATTTCTAATTACATTATTGTTTTTATTTTTGATGCATAACGAACTTCATATTCACCTAGAGTAATGAATTCAATTCATTTTCTTAAGTTACAATAATATTTTCAGACCATAATCCTGATTTTTCAAAGAGTTATTTAATGATTATTATATAAACACACAAGTTAGTAAACTAACTTTTCTTTTATAATGTCGCTATTATGACTAGCCTCTTTATCATTGGATGAGATAAAGAGAGACTCTTCGCTCTAAATCAATAATAATTAGGAAGTTGATCTACATGAGATGTTGTTTGTTCTGTGCAATCCGGACAATCTCAATCTCCATTAGTTACTTCTCCCCAGACTCCCACACAGTCAAAGTGGTACCATCTGCTACATTTATCGTAACATACTATTGAGAAAGAACCGTAATTCCTAACGGAACACGTATAACAGAAAAGGGGTCCACCTTCCTCTTCAAACTCAGACACTGAGTTGTAGAAGAAACCTCCCCGATCTCCAAGGGATATAAATGATTCAAGGAATGGATCTGCTCGCATTTATCTTTCAATATGCAAGCTGAACGAACTTGTCCACCCTTTCCTCGAATGAGACCTAGATACCTAGGCTCCAAAAGGTATTGTTCGGTTTAGAGTTTTCACCAAAACAATTTCCCCAATATATATCTTCTCTGAGCAATGAATTAACATCTTTTTGTCATTTTCTCTCAAGGAAAAAGTGATAATCTTTATGCAACAATTTACGTAATTTTTCCACGAAGTTTTCTCATAGTTGAAGAGATTCTACCAACTCAATCCTACTTGGGAGATCAGAACAGAGGTCAGAGACGTCATGATTTCCTATCAATAAACGCGGATTATAACCGGTTTGCAGGAAATGGTTCGTGGTTAGAATATCTAGTCCCTTATCAGTAGAAGTAGTATAAGTGAGTGGTCTATCATTAACAACTCTTTATACATCTGTAAGTATTGTCAGGAAATCGAAATATTCCAATTCCTCTCTTCTTACGAGTTTTCTAAAGCACTGTTTAACTGTTTGAATCATACGTTCCCACAAACCCCATGCAAGGCAGAATAAAGAGGGATGGTAACGTGAGTTATAGATATAAATCTAAAATTTTGTTTAAATTCATCCCAGAAAAATACCTCAGACAACACTATCCCAGAGCTCAAGAACGTTTTAGCATTGTCTGAGTAAACATGAGTAGATACACCAAATAGATTTGTGAATCTGAAAAATGTCAGCAAAAATGAATGGATACTCATATGGGATAGTAATTCAAAATGAACTGCTCGTAGACTCATACAAGTCAATAATAAAATATACAGTTTGACATCCTCTCCATGTATCTTCACCCAGAATTATCAAGTAAAATCCACACCCACTTGCTTGAAGGTGAAAATAAAATAAACTCCATGAACAGGCAATTGAGAGCCCGTCAGAGCCTCGAATGCCAGTGAACTTATTCTTTTACCTGTGAGACAGTGCTGAATTATATTTTTTAAAGACTGCTTTCTTTGGGGTACCCAGAACTCCATTAACCTCAACTTGGTCAAAGTCGAATTTGTGCCGAGGTGGCAACAATTCAGCGGTGCCTCCTTAATTATTAGTTCAGTCAGGTAATGATGCTTTACTAAAAGAAATGAGTGTTGTACTTGCTATGGATGAATATTGAGGCTCTGAATACGACCAGAAGCTCGGATTAAACCTTCGTTGTTCATAAATAACCCAAGTCCCGCAATTCTTGACGGAATGTTTTTCCCGGATAATTTTATTTTTAGATATTGAAGTTCCTCAGGGAACTCCTTCCTCTGCATCACCGTCAATGGAAGTCGTTTAGCCGTACTAGCAGAATCAGTATGACCACGTTGCAGTTTGTCGACGAATAATAATACCTTCTGAAAAACATTGATCACTCTTGTCAGCGATGATAAGTTGGATACGTTTACAGGCAAGCCACTGCTCTCGGATGAGGAATCATCAACAAACATACAGGAAATAATCATTTTTAAGTGTTGCTCAGACACGGGAACGGATCAATTGGCAAACCAATGTTAGCCTGATGTACCCAATCAAGGCCATACACTCATAAATCATAAAACTGTTTGAATTCCGATGAGGAAACACCTTTAGTAAGCAAATCCGCCGAATTCTCAGTAGTAGGAACATACTTGAATAGGACGGAGATTCCAAGTTCACCATTTATCTCTTCTACCATCTTTTAACGTTCTTAATACGATTCCTAACGAAAATATTCCCTTTTGCTGCTTTTCCGTTAAGGCCCCAAGACAAAACCACTTGAGCATCCGAAATATGATATAGTGACTGGATAACAACCGGCTTCAATGCCTTCAAACTAGTAGAGACAACTTTAACGGCAAGATATATAGCCATAAGTTCTAGTGTATGTAAGGATTTCCTTTCAAAGAGGGCTTATTTTGCTTTTGCAAAAATCAAAACACATTCATTCCTCTGCTTAGTATACAGTGCAAAGCCGTAAGCTGCCTTAGAAGCATCACAAAATCATAGGAATTCAGGAAGAACGTGTTCCATCAAGTCGCTTTTAGGAAACTCCAACTTACTCAACACATTTAAATCATTGGCCAATGAACGCTAATTATCATTAAATCTTTATGGGATTTCCTGATCCTACCACGAATTATTTTTCCAAAATTCATTAATCAAAACTTTACCCTGAATAGTAACTGGGAGAGATACAGATAGAGGATCATAAACCTTAGAACACTGAGCAAATATACTGCGCTTAGTGCTGACCCCAGGATCAATCACCGTAGGTGCGAGGCTCACGGAATCCTTTTGTGGGGGAAAAGCGGTATCCCAACACTTTCTCCAATAGAGGAAGAGGAAAGGAAGCACTCTCATCCTCTATTATCCCCTTCTGCAAGCTCTGATTATTCGAGATGCAGGATTGTAAGTCAAAACTAGCTTCCTTCCGCCTGTCGCGAACTGAATGGTAAATTGAATAAAGTGATTTGATACTACTGTTGATCTTGACTATATTATCAACATAAAAGTTATTGCAAAGTACAGGTGACGTTTCATCATAACTGTATTTCTCAGCATGATACTTGATACTCAAAATGAATGGGCTTGCATTAAAGCCAAAGATAATAGAGTTATATCTGAAAGTGCGCAAAAGGTCCTTAGACGGACTTGGAAAAATGCCTTCTTGAGATTTCCAAACAGTACATGATCATCTTTTCTAAAGGTCAATAATAAATTCAACAATTTGACACCTGAATAAGTTGCATAATTTAGAGACCCCCTCCTTTTAAAGGAACAATTAAAGACAAGACGACTTTTGGTAGTAACACCTGTCCCTTCCTTAAAAACTGGGCGATGATGGAGCCAGCAATAATTTTCAAACTCTCCTGGAGATACATGAACAGGTTCAATAATATCAATTCTTATCTAAGGACTCTGCAACTCTTTCCAAAATTTTAAATTATGAAACATAATTTGATTCAACAAGAGATCTTTTCTCTTAATTCCATGGTAAGTCTACATAATACTTTCCATTTTTTAGGACAATATTTTTTTTAAATCATTGATTTTGTATTCATCACATGAATACAAATCAGAATTACTATCAATAACTATTGAGTCGAGAGAAAAAATCTTCACTCCAAGTTGAACAGAAGAATCTTGAAAAAAGGGACCCCACGGATCCGGAAATGAAGTAATTGGATGTAAAACTCCTTCTATGAGGTATTTAAAACAATTGGGGGAAACACGGACTGTATCTGCAAAGAGACGGGAATTTGAAATGATTTCTATAAGATTTAGAACCTTCCCCTAAGAAACAATTGATATATCCAAATGGTATAATGCCATTTTGAGATTGCCAAGCAGATCCGTTCAGGCAGCAAAACAGACGGAAATTCTCTAGACGTTCAATAATATCTAAACCAATGAGACCGTCTAAGTCAGTATGATTCAATTTTTCATATCCTGGGTTGATGCGAAATCCAACCTCTTTAATATTAGACACAATCTCGACAAAACGAGATACTTTAAACTTCAGATTAAAACCATCTGTGAATAATGCAGGAAAAATTAAGGAAATCTGAGACCCTAATTTAACTGATACCCTAAGTTGGGAAAGATTGACATTTTAGTCCCTATAAAAGTGTTGATAGGTATAACGATTAACTGAGTAGAGATTTATTCACGTGCACACAATATTAAAAAAAAACAGCAGCAGAGAAAAGGGAGCTTTGACTACCAGTGTCAAGAAGACATTTTAAAAGGATAGGAGGGGCATATATCTTAATAGAGACATTAAGAACAGGGCAAATGCATTTATCATGTCCCCAGAGTAAGGGAGTCTTGCCCACAAAGGCCTGAGGCGACATAGGGCACATCGTAGAAAAATGTGATTTCAAACAACATGATACACTAAGAGAGGAACATTCCTTTTAAACCATGGCAATTTTCATCCTTGTGGACACAAACATTTCCTAAAAAAAACCGAAGCTACTTAGCATGTTCGATTTTTAAATCATACGATTTAAATCATGGTTGGATTTATTGCATAACTTACAATATTTCCCTTAACTTTTATTAATAGGATTAACCTCCTTTTTATTCTGTAAAGATCCATGAGACCTGTCAGCGATATTGTAACGGCTATCCGACAAGGAGAAATACTGTTTTGGCGGGCAAAATACTCGCGCTTTGTTTGGGCGCAATGGCACCGCAGTTATGAATTCAATTTATTTTAGGGATATTATCCATGATAGTGTGAAGCGAGGGATAACTTTCCTTGCTCCTCCACATGAATTCTTTCCGGATTTCGTGATATTTTCGGAATAAAACATGAGCAATGATTATACCTGAAGTAGAACCTTCAGCCAAATAAATCATTAGTAAATGATTTATCCAATTAAGTCAAGTCGGTTTTTACTTGCTCAATATTAATTCCTAATCCTTCAAGGCTCGTAAATATTTTGTTCCTTATAATATCAGGACTCATAAAATTTTCTCTTAATAGGTTCAGAGCCCTGCTATAATTGTCTGACGTAATGTCGAAATCCGCCACCAACTCAAATGCTCTGCCCTGGAGTTTCGATTTCTAATGAAGCAATTTATCTGCTTTATTATCCATTGTAGCCGTGCAGAACTCAAAACGTTTCAGGAATGTCCTGAATTCAAACTTGTCTGGGGAAAAGATGCCGTCAAAACTGAACACTGCAGATCCAGTTTCAAGAGAGGGATTTTCCTGACATATTCCTGAACCCCCTACTACCCTGTCTGAGACAACCCCGTTCGAAACTAAGCATTCCCTCTCGAACCGTGTTTTAAAATCTGTTAGACTCCGAACAAACTAAACAAACGCTCCTCCTTGGACTCGCACTTCATCAAAAGCGGGTCAACGATGTCATTACAGTCTGCAATCGACTTTTTAATATTTCCTATGTGAGATTTTTTTATAGACTGTGACATCAAACCGCGCTCCACCCATTTGACAGTTGAAAAAATTAGAAATTTTTCCGACTCTAACCTACTTTCAAGGTCATTTTTGGAGGGAGACATAATTGGGCAGAGAATGTCTTTTTTCTAAAAACTTTTTTGTAGACCTTTTCAATTAAAAAACCTTGAATTTTAAGTTGACAATTTTTTTAAATTCAAAAATATCTTTACTAATAATAAATGCTTTTTTAATAGATCAAAACAACCTTTGAACCAACAATATTTTTTCCGAAAAAAATTTACTTTCTAAATAAGAAATGTATATATATATATATATATATATATATATATATATATATTTAACCAAAACCTAACCAGACAGAAAAACAAATGTTAAAATGTCTTCTCACACGATTAGGTCACCGAATCGCACCGTAAGAAAAAATCACACTTATCTTGATTTCATAAAAAATGGCGACATAGGATATGGCTTCTTTTTCTTTTCAGAATGATGCGCTTCTGCGTGACCGTAGCCTTTTTAGTTCAGTCATCACTTAGTAAAGTTCTTGATAATTCAATATACAAGTCAAATATAAATTTTGTTGACACGAGGTTGTTGCATTGCTCGTATGGTCAACAATAAAACATTTAACTTTCATTAGACATTCAATAATACATTCATCGAGTTGGTACGAGGTTGACTGCTTTCTCGCAAATCTCAACTGATAAAATTATACTTAAAAGTTCATTAGACATTCAATAATAAATTAATGGAGTTGATTGCTGCCTCGCAAAATTTCAACTGATGAAAAAATTATTTTATTTTCACCGCGTGTCCAAAAAGGGCGCCGAATAAATTCATGATGTACCATGTCAAAGGTCACTTCCTCCTTCCGGTAGGAGGGGGAAGTGCGGCGAGTGTGAACATAGCACGAGGCTATTTCTAACACACTCCCAAAGTAGGAGCAAAAAAGTAATGGATAATTATTAAATAATTACTTTGCGATTTCTTACATAAAAGCGCGGTCAGAGGGAGCATGAAACGGTGCTGGTTTAGAATGCGGTCTACTTCCTTTGTGTGTGGTGAACCTCCTCATTTAGGTTAATGAATCATACGTCGCAATCATTTTAGAAGAATGTTAGTGAAAATCGGATTTGTTTCATTTCTAATGAATATTATAAAATATTATAAAAGTTATAAACTAAACTGATTTTACTGTCTGAAAATCGAAAATGAAATTAAAGAAATATTTATTTTGTATGAATAGAAACTAGAAATAAAGCAAAAATACCATTTATTACGCCCCAATCGTATGCACTGATACATTTATTTATTTATATTAATTTATATATAAATATATATATATATATATATATATATATATATATATATATATATATATTACTATTTCATGTATCAACATAACATTTTATAAGAAGATATCATTTTTTATGTATCAATTTTCAGTATTTACTTCAACAGTGCTATATACGCAAGTAAAGCTAGGTAGTAATCTATGAAAACTTATTTATGGCAATTAAGCTACACAGAGGCTCCCGCGTTTCATCCCCGGGGGAATCTTCAGTCTAAAATGCATTTTAGCCTGAAGATTCCCCCGGGGATGAAACGCGGGAGCCTGTGTGTAGCTTAATTGCCATAAATATATTTTCATAGATTACTATATATATATATATATATATATATATATATATATATATATATATATATATATATATATATATATATATATATATATATATGCTCCTCTTTTTGGGTTGAGCTTTCTGGTAAGTGAAATCGCAAATTCCCTTTAGCGTATAATGCAATGCGATTTGTGTAAACAAATGGGGTTTTCGGCATTTGAACATTTTTATCATTGTGATTTCCCTGATTCTCAGCAGTAGCTAGATGATGGTCAAGTGGTTAGAAGCGCCAACTGTGAGTCTCGATCCTGGCTTGAGGTAGTTGCATTTCTAATGACACTAAAGAATTGTAATACAGCGAAATAGTCTGCCGTATATTTTTAAAGAAAGAACAGAAAATAGTAAAGTTTTGGAGTGTAAAATTGTATGGCTCAAGTGACCGGCAGGAATTCTGTGCAAAAAAGTATGCGATTACTCTGATAAATCGCTCACGGACAATTGGTTTTAAACAATAGGCAATACTGCTTAAAAAGGCGTATTTCAATTTAGGTAACAATATAAAAGCAAATTTATATAGTTCAGATCGATTCGAAGAGAAATTAATCTACAAAATCAACAATGAAACAAAGTATTTTATATTCTTAATACGCATAAAAGCTTATCATGAATAAAGTATTAAATTCAAGATCATGCCACTGTAGTATTTAATCATAATTCTGGAACAAGATAACTTTTATATATTTACATTATATATATATATATATATATATATATATATATATATATATATATATATATATATATATATATATATATATATTCCTGAAACAGTTTTTCATGGTAAACAACTGATGATCCCTTAAATAATGTTAAGACTTGTTTTAATGGTTGAGAAACCCCCGAGACTATATATATATATATATATATATATATATATATATATATATATATATAATTTAATGCATGATAATAATAAAAATTGGCAAAAGAACAATATTTATTGAATCAAATAGTTTAAACAAGGAATATATGAATAAACTTTGTTTGGCTTAACTCATGGATTTTCAAAAATGCTAGCTTTTATCATCATCAAAGATTATCAGAATAAATCAGTAAACATTATATTACACAGATTTCAAAACATAATATATATATATATATATATATATATATATATATATATATATATATATATACTGATTTATCTCGATGATAAAATCTGATGATGAAAGCGTATTTCATTTTAAATCCATGTGTTAAGAAAAGGAAAATAAAGCTTTTTGATATATTCCTTGTTTAAATTAGCTGATGATTCAATAAATATTGTTCTTTTTTAATTTTGTATTCTCATCATTCATTTCAATTTATAATTGCTCTATCCTGTATATTGAGCAATGATTTTTCATGATAGGGTTATTTTAAAAATAATATTTTACTTTGATAATCCTTCCATTATATATATATATATATATATATATATATATATATATATATATATATATATATATATATATATAAAGTACTAACTGCCCATTTCTCGCACTAACTGTAACATAAAACGCTCGTTTCAAGTTAATTCAACTTCAAAAAATCACCTTCGTTTTACATACTGTATAGGTATTTGTGATATCACTAGCATCGTAAATTAATTTGCATATTGGTTTTAAGAAGGGCATTTAATTAATTAACTATTATTTGTTAATTTTTTAACTTTCAGTGATTGTTTTCATTTTAATATAACACATAGTTAGGTTATCTTATATTTTTTTATTTCCTGGACACATATTTAGCATTTTTTTCGTTAGTAGAACCGACTTGGATTATAATAAGTTGTGATCTATTTTGAAATTGCAACTGAAACAGCAAATTGATTTCTTCTTTCATTTCATTTCTTTAAGTTGAATTTAAAAAATAACGATATTTATATAAAAATTATCAAAATGTTAATCTTTATTTTTATAAATAAATGAAAAAGATTTTCTTTCGTGTTTACAACAGTTATGAACGAACTGTTTTAAATTATTGTCTCAAGTATTTCAAGTAGAGAATTTTGCGCGGCAACAGCGAGCCGATAAAACCAGCACACACACACACACACACATATATATATATATATATATATATATATATATATATATATATATATATATATATATATATCCAGGTAAAACATCCACAGGATAGTAATTCAAAGAATTTCAACCGGGTTTATAAAAAGTGCTCAGTATCAAATAGAGCTTTTATATATGACTATTTTTATTTACACAGACATGTACAAAATCTGTGACACTGGCATGTCGATGTTATCGATCAACAGCTATTATAAACTGAAATCTCATCATGCAGAGTTAAAATCCGATCTTAACATTAGATCATATTTGGAAAGAATGAAATGGAGAAAAACGAAAATAAATTTAAAATTAAAATTTGGAAAATCACGTGGTTGAGACTGTTAAGAATCAAAATAAAAAAGTTAAGATCGGGTTTATACTCTGCTGTTGATCGATAACATCGACATGCCAGTGTCGCAGATTTTGTACATGTCTGTGTAAATAAAAATAATCATGTATATATATATATATATATATATATATATATATATATATATATATATTGGCAGATTCTCTGCACAGGCGGAGTTTTCCTCTAATGTTTATTATTTTTGACAAAGGGAAGTTTCTTTTCCCGAAATATTAAATCAATGATTTTTACAATCATCCGGACATCACACAAACAGCTAACACCACACATGCTGTTATGTAAGATTTTAAGAAAAAATAAATAGTAAGTAACATTTCGAATTCGATTTATTATTTTTGTTCCTTCCAGCTTACATCTTACCCGGAATTTGCATTGCCCACAGCCTTTTAAAAACATACTACTACTATTCCCAGCAATACTTCAAGCAAACTACCATTCTCTCTCTGTATCGCTCTCTCTCTCTCTCTCTCTATATATATATATATATATCTATCTATATATATATATATATATATATATATATATATATATATATATATATATATATATATATATATATATATATATATATTTACGTAACCGCATTGCCGGTGGAACGATTCGAACTGCTGTCTACTCCGCTGTGAAATGCGAGAGACATACACCTCGTATCTTTTGTCATGTAAACACAAATAATGCGATACTAACATGAGTTCTATGTCAAAGAAAGAGTTATCTATCTATCTATCTATCTATCTATCTATCTATCTATCTATCTACTTATCTATCTATCTATCTATCTATCTATCTATCTATCTATCTATCTATCTCTCTCTCTCTCTATATATATATATATATATATATATATATATATATATATATATATATATTCCGACTTTCTGGGAAGACAAACTCCGATTGAGGTGTAATTTCCTTCTCTAAAGGTTGTTTGCCGCGAAATTTTTAAAGAATATGATAATATCTATACAATATTGGTTTTATATATTACGCTTGTGAATAAATATTTAATTTGAAATTATTGAATTCTCAATATTGTCATTTGATCTGCTTACCTTTTCTCGTATCTAACAATGTTTTTTTCCAAACAACTGCAATGTTACTCATTTAACGCTATATACAATGCATCAATCAAACTATAACATCACCCCCCCCCACACACACACACATATATATATATATATATATATATATATATATATATATATATATATATTTTAACTTTTATATGGAGAGTTAGCTGAAAGGAAGCCGCCACTACGCAAACAGAACATGAGATATACAGACTAAATAAAGAACGCTTTGATGAAGGCAAATCTCAAGGTGAATGACTTAATTACTTTTTTTTTGTAAAGGAAGTCAGTACAGAATAGTAAGACATCACCGGTAACGCATCAATCATGGAAAATTAAAGAGCGATTCAAGAATTTTGGCATCGTTCTATAAGAATCTGTGAGATCTCAAACTGTGTTTACTTGTATTGAATGTTGAAAGGTTTGTCTCAGTAATGTCGGTCTTGGAAGTGACCGAAGAAATCGCAAAGGCATGAAAGTCTTTGACTGGTATGAGTCGTGTCCTTATATGCAGCGTACGTGGAAAAGAATGTACATCTTTTGGGGCCTCAAAAGTTCCTATGAGTGTCCACAATAACAATGAAATGGTACTTTTTGCCAGGAGTCTTCAGGTTTGCAATAATTATAACGGAGGGATTTTGTCACATCGAAAGAAATATTAATTTCTTTCGATGTGACAAAATCTCTCCGTTAGAATACGTGATGGAATAAGTAAATATAATTGGTAAGAGAAAGAACAATAAAGAGAAAAGAAAGAAAAAAGGTAGAACATGAATGGAAAGGAGAGGAAGGTTTTTAATTGATTTGCCAGGGAGATATAACTGAATAAGGAAAGATAACTGGCAGGGTAAAGAAGAAGAAAGAGAAAAGAAACAAAAGGAGAGAAGAGAGACGATAAGGAAAAAGGCAGTGTATTCAGAATACAATTTATTTTTAATGACCTATTAGATGGTCAAATGTACTTCATATTAGTGCCTTAAATTTCATCGTAAATGTAGAGAGTTTAATTACATGATAAACAGTATATTTTGTAAGAGTGTAGAAAAAAAACCGAATATAATTTTGATAGTTGATAACAATATAAAGAAGCAAGAGTCTCTTATCGACCTTAACAGAAGTTGGAGTCCATGTCAAAAAAGATGTTAATGTTTTTTTTAACTGCAAAACTCAGGATACTCTCAGCATGGCATTCACATTTTAATCTTAATTTTAATTTTAAGATAATACAGACAGAACATTCGTCCCGTTGTCATGTAATGTTTTTATAAGTCAGCCAATAAAACGGTTTGTAACATTAAAACAGAAATTACAAAAATACACATTATCTTACTCGCTGTGAACGGTCGCCATTATTCCGGGATTCTGCTGCGATTTTTAAGAAAAGCAAAAACAAAATGGCGGATGACTAATTTCAACAGATTTGAATTAATTACATATAAAGTCATATAGCGCCCCCTGCAGGCAAAACCTTATTCTATATTCGCAATTATTTTTTAAGATGTTGCATGTTGAGGGAAATGTTCGGGATTTAAAAGAGATGTCCACTGTCCAGAGCAGATTTCAGATTCCGTTGATTCATCAATTCTATTAGAAAAGTTATGAATCCAGGGCGGAATAGTAAGGGAGTGCAGACTCTCAATCCTTGTTACTGGCTATTAATTTATTCATTAATAATTACTAGCTTTTGATATGAATTTTTTCAACTAGCCTTTTCAGCTTTACTGGTGATTTTCTTTCTATTTAAGGCTTGGATTGATACTGTAGAGATGACTATGTTTGTTTTAATTGAGATCTCCGTGGTTGGACTACTGCCGGATACTTGATGTTAATTTGTGTATGTGTGTGTGGGGGGTATCATTAGTCTTTGCTGCCTTTTTCTTCACGTGAGTCTATTCCATGTCCCCCTAACTTATCAGATCTCGCCTTTTGAGTTTCCTGAATGTTTTTGGAGTTCCTTCATCGTTTTTTTCTTCTGCGTTTTTTCTTTTGCCTTTGGACTGTATGAGTTGTTTCTACAACTCCACCATATATTTCTATTATTCCCTGATGACTGACGGACAGACATTCGAACTGTAATTTTTGTCGCATCCGTTAAGAAACACGTGTAGGTCTACAAATATATTAATATGAAAAAACTGATGGTTTTGTATGTAACACGAAAATGTCAATGATAATTCTCCACTGAAGTGCAGAAATAAAAACAATGAAGGAACTGATGTAAATTATGTATTTGGATTGCATTTTTCATAGACGTTGGAATGTAATTAATACAATATAATATATATGCAATGAATTTTGTCATAAATCCTCATTTAACTTGTATTTTGAAGATTTTCGGATACTGTAAGGAATCATACGTAAATGTAGCTATCAATCTATGCGTAATGCGGTTTCCGGCCTATGCTGTTGAACACTATATGACTAAGCTTACTGTATATGTCCGCTATATGTTATATAGAATTTAAATTCTCTTCTTTCTCATGTTAATTGACTGTGGCCTAAGGGTTGAATACCAGGCTGTAGAGTAAAACGTGAATTTGTAACTGGGTTCGAACCCTTCAACCGGCAGTAATTATCATCTGCTACACTAAAGATTGTGTAAGCATGAAACACACGTGTATGTATATATATATATATATATATATATAATAAAAATGTTTGCAAATCGGTGCAAGGCTTGAACGGCGAAAGAAATAAAATCTCAATATATGCGTTTTTTTCAATAAAAGTTATTCATTTTTCCGTAAATATGTCACTTAGGTTCGGGATGATGTAGAATATATATTTTTATATTTCAGAAGAAACACTCTCCTACTCAAAAACGAATGTTCTTTTCGTTTTTCGAAAAAAAGTTTAAAAGTTGCTTCTATATTTAAATGTTTATGTCACAACAAATGTTTCGATCAGCAGAAACTGCCATGTTTAATATTTTTTATTATTTATTAAATTATATTAATTTTTTTAAATTTCCGTTCGGGGTCTATACTGCGTCGAATAGTAAATGTGGAACAAACGGATAGATTCTTGCGGATGTTGCAACCTCGTTTTAAATTATAAACACCTCTGATTTTTCTATTATAGTTTAAGTGAATGAAAAATTATGTTTGGCTAGAACGAATAGGACACCGTAATTCATAATCGAAGACATGCTTTGGCGTACACAAGAGTGAATTCTATGTTTGAAACAACGGGTGATAGTTGCCAGTAAATTAGCGTAATTCCGACTGTTTTCTTGAATGATCCACGTGAGAACTGTCATCAAATTGCATATTTTACCATACAAAAAAACGCGCGAAATCAGCTTTAGAGCGTTTTTTTTTCGCCGCTGAGCGATAATAGCATATTTTTGCTACAAAATCATACGAATAAAGTATTTACTATAGATTTGGTTTTTAACTGATACGTTATTGGCTTAGGAATCAACAAGGCAAGGCCGGTATCTATGCTCGTGTTTTATAATACATGTAATTATTTAGAATATTAATTGTATATATATATATATATATATATATATATATATATAAATATATATATATATATATATATATATATATATATATATATATATATATATATATATATATATATATATATATATATATGCGTGTGCAGAAGTGTGTGCACACATGAGTTATCAATGGTTTATTTCAATGTTTCTGCTAATGTTTCTGATTGAAAGATTTTTTAAAAGGAAAAACCTGTTCTTTTTAGTTTCAGTGTTAACAAAACGAAAGTTCTTAACCGGGACTAAATTTTGGAGTTCATGTAATTGTTATGTAATTGTTATGAAATTGTTATGGAATTGTTATAGAATTGTTATGGAATTGTTACGTAATTGTTATGGAATTGTCATGTAATTGTTATGAAATTGTTATGGAATTGTTATAGAATTGTTATGGAATTGTTACGTAATTGTTATGGAATTGTTATGGAATTGTTATAGAATTTTTATGGAATTGTTATAGAATTGTTATGGAATTGGTATGGAATTGTTATGGAATTGTTATGGAATTGTTATGGAATTGGTATGGAATTGTTATGGAATTTTTATGGAATTGTCATGGAATTGGTATGGAATTGTTATGGAATTGTTATGGAATTGGTATGGAATTGTTATGGAATTTTTATGGAATTGTCATGGAATTGGTATGGACTTGTTACGGAATTGGTATGTAATTGTTATGGAATTCGTATTTCTCAAGGTTTCCTTTCATGGTTGGCGATAGTAGCTCATTGTTATGACTGAATCATCGGAATACACTTTGGTTGTTTACTGATATTTTGTTATATTAGTTTTCAGGTAGGCATAATCGAGTACACCCGACAATAATCTTTATAATAAAAGTGAAACGATGTGTGTCCAGTAAGCTTAGCGGTATGCAGAGGATATAAGTAGAGATGGAACGAATAGGAAGGAGACAGGAACATAGAGACAAAACAGAAACAAAGGAAAGAGAGAGGAGGGAGAGAAATGTTTGTCTTCGTTTTCTTATTGAGTCTATCAAGCATGTGTAGGAAGTGTGAGTTTTATATTCTTATCGATTAGTTTGATCTTTTTTCTTATCGAATAGTTTATGTTTTACATTAGGTCTGTCTTTTTTTCTTATCGATATATACATATGTATATATATATATATATATATATATATATATATATATATATATAGAGAGAGAGAGAGAGAGAGAGAGAGAGAAGAAAAGTATTTTTTTCTTTTTCTTATCCATTAGTTTTGTCTTCTTATCGATTAGTTTTCTCTTCTTATCGATTACTTTTGTCTTCCATGTCTTTTATTTTCACTATTTGGTCACCACATATCAAAGTCAAGAATCACTCGAGGATCAGGGTTACTGTGACGGCATGATTGTCAGTCGAGAGATTTGGCATAGTATGGAAGTGTATAAAATCTATGAATCTCGTATGGGGTCGGTCAATGAGAAGTAACTATTGACTTTAGATTTGAAGACGACCAAATTATAATCAACAGGGAAGCAGTCCTCCGGTTATGTGTTCTACAGACGTGAAGCTCTAGCAAATAAGCTCTGTCTTACGAATATCCGCAGGACGCTAGGCACTTGGAAGAAAAAGATGAGTCAGTTTTCGTATGGTAGCAAGGCGTGTTCTAGCCGTGGATGCCCTACAAAAAGGAACCAAGGATTGGAGCTCGATCATACATCATCCATGGAATTAACGATAGAGTAGAGAGAGACTAGCATCGTCTCTTCTGTTATAAATGGGTTGTAAGAAAGAGAAGACATCACCTACTAACTAGATTTCGAAGTCGATTTTGTACTCTGTCAATACAGGAATGATTGCTCTGAGCGGCACCTCCCCGGATGTGGCCACCGTACTCCATCTTAGAACGTATCTGGCTCTCATACACGTAGAGGATTGCATCTGGAGTCAGGAATTTTCTGGAGCTGTAAAATGATCCAACCATTTTACCAACGACCTTAGCAACAGACTGGATATACAGCTTGTATTTTCGATCTGGAGTGAAAGTCATTTTAAAGAGCTTATCAAACTAAAAGACTTCCTCAAGACGAGAGCCATTAATTTTAACTGAGACTGAAAAGATCGGATGATGAAAGGAGAGAAACTTGCTTTTAGATGTGTAAAAGTAACAAGCCACCCTTTTCTCCAATGCATCACATGTTCCAGGTTCGAAGAGAGATAATTATTTCTTTCGATTTGTTCTATCTTCTTTTTTATCAATTAGTTTTGTCTTCTCATCGTATTGTATTATTGTATTGTATTATTTTTCTTATCGATTAGTTTCGTTTTAAATATTTCAAGCAATGAATAGGAATTAAATTGCGAAGCGATAGGGAGCAGGCGAAGCTTGCTAGTTTACAATATATTTCACACGTTTCACAATGTTAACAACAACTTTACAAGTGTAACGGAATCAATAAGCAAAGCATCCACATTTCCAGACGTCTAATTTTCACAAAATCAAAGGATTTCAGAATACATTGTGATGTTATAATAGACGCTCTCTCTCCCCACACTTTCTCTCTTAATTATTTACATCATTCAATTGCTAAGCAGCCGAGCTTTATGATTGTTGACCAAGAAAAGAGTCTATCAAGCATGTGGAGGAAGTGTGTTGATGTGTGGATGGAAGTGGAATCTGGCTGGTGAGAGTCGAGGACATGTATTGCATGAAGAGAAATGATATGAATATGGTACGATAGATGTGTAATGTGAGCCATAAATTCAAGCTTAGATATGTTGACCTAAGAGGAAGAAGCCAGCTAGTAATATAAATAAAAGTGAATGCATCTCTTAACACCCTCGACAGTACTTCGGGTAAAATAGAAGGTATCCGCTTCATCATGGCCGATGTATCAAAAATCGGAAATTGCGAATCGGCATTCATCAAAAAGAAAATCTACAATTATATTTTAGGATGTTTTTTCGGGGGGGGGGGGGCAAATAACTCTTTGTTTTCAACAATTCATTTATCTATTAACAAAAAATAAAATCAAACTGTTTTTTATAATTGGAATATTTTTTCTTTTGCTTAATTTTGAAAATATTTTTCAACAAATAATGAAATCAAATTTTTTTATAATTGGAATGTCTTATTTTATTTTGAAAATATCTTAAAAATAGTTTATTATTAATTATTAACCAAATATAATATTACAAAGTCAAAATCAATAAACAATGAATTCAAACTGTTTTTATCATTTATAAAAAATGATAAAAATAAAAAAATACCGCCAAGAGCTATGCCCCCTAAAATAATAGAGTATTTTTTTATTAACACAGGTTTGCAATTTCCGATTTAAGATAAGGCGACTATGATGAAATTGATACTTTCTATTTTACCGTGTTTGGAATCCATTTAAGGAAAACATGCCCCTGATTCTTGGTGAAAACTGCAAAACTAGATATATTCTCAGTAGGATATCATAATTTAAATCTTAATTTTAATTTTAAGATAATACAAACTAAATATTCGCCTCGTTGTCATGTAATGTTTTTATAAGCCAGCCAATAAAACAGCTTGTATTATTAAAAGAGAAAAAAAGGAAGAAAAAAAGAGTCTCTTATCACTGTGAACGGCGGTCATCATTCCGAGCGTCTGCCGTGGTTCTGAAAAAGAATAAGAAAAACATAATGAAGAAAAGATTCATTCCTAGAGCTTTAATTACGACCAAGCCACGCTAGCGCTTCCTGCCGGCGAAAGTGTATACTACACTCGCATATATTTTAAGAGCGAAGATTATTAGTTCGATTGGGGTGCCCGGATGTTAGGAGGAGTGGCCGAGATTAAAAAAAGAAAAAGAAAAAAAAGAGGCCACTGTCCAGGGCAGATATTCGCGAACAGATGGTAAACGATGGAACCACATGTGGGGTTTTCTTTCTTCATCTTTTTTTTGTGACCCCGGCAGCGAGGATAGCGCCACAGATACATCGACCTAAATTGCTCGGGTTTCTGGCATATGCAGATTTATGTATTATCTTAGGACGGCTTACCATGCAGTTGTTATGATAACAGAAGCTGACACTATGCACAGACGTGTACATGCATGCGAATTTCACATAACGTCCGTGGTTGCTTGAATGTCGATCTAAAGACCTATAGCTGGTATACTAGTAGGAATAATCGACGTTGCCCGGGTCACAAATTTGTGAAATGAAATATCGTAGGACTAAATTATCTAAAATAAATTTGTGTATTTGCTTATTTCAGGAGAGTGAACAGGCCAGAATGTGTACTCTCTTAAATATTCACTTCGTGGCAATGCCGGCATGAACATATTACCTTTGGACCACTTTTGTGCAATTATGATCATATATATATATATATATATATATATATATATATATATATATATATATATATATATATTTACTGCACGACACAATTCTATCGATTCGTGTAATTTAATTATCTCACAACGTAAAAATAAATGTACTGCTAAGGAGTTTAAAAACGATTCAATCACGATAGGTAACTCTGGTTTAAGGGATGAAAAACGCAGAAGCTATAGTACATTATGCTTACAGAAATGAGTATATATTTGGGTTATGGATAGGTTAGGGATAGAGTTATGGTTAGGCTGTACAAAATTCAGAATAAACACCAATGTGGAGCGCATCGCGAAATGTTGCACAGCTCTCTGTGTGAGTACATATGGAGGCAGAAATATACTGAAAACAATCTTTTTATTCAAATAATGAATGCCATGAATGATTTCTACCCTTTTAAATAAGTAACGGCACTTTTTTATTTTTACTACAACCTGTATTTTGTCTGTTTCTTGGGTGTCAGGCGTGATTTTTTTGTTGGCCTCTTCTGTAGTGTAGAGTGCGTCTTCGCATTCCGTGTTCGGTTTACAAAGGTGATAGGGATTGCCGAAAATCTCGACTCTTGAATGCAAGAAGAAAGAAACTATACATTTAACAACGTATTTATTCTACATTAAATACAGTCCAAAAATATCGAACGGATTTAATAAACAAAACGATTAGTTACAGTTATCTGTAATTATTTTGATCATTTTAATATAACAAAAAAGTATATATGCTCTGAAGCTTGTAACACAACCTCATTGAACTTGCAATTATAAATAATTTTGGAGATTATAAAAAATATATACTTAAATATATTTTTTATGAAAAAATCACAAACTCCCTCTCTCTCTCTCTCACACACACACACACACATCCACACACACACACACACACACACACACATATATATATATATATATATATATATATATATATATATATATATATATATATAAAATTAGCTCTGAAAATGTGGACAAGCAATGTAATATGCTAGAACCATAAGGACACAAACACATGATAATTTCTACTTGTATGTTACCTTGCTTGCCCATATTTCCATAACAAATTTTACATTCTGTCTGAAATTTTCATTTCATATTCACTCCCTCATATATATATATATATATATATATATATATATATATATATATATATATATATATATATATATTAAGACAGGCTTCATTAAAATCCACAGAGTTCTGCTCTTTTTATATTTTCTAGGTTAGTCGTACGACCTTTCCAGCGATTTTACGATCGTGTGGTAGTAGCTGGTGCAGTATAGCACCCATCGTTATGGTTTGGGTCAAATCGGACGTCTCGTCCATCTTCAGGAAGGTGATTTTAGCTAATATGGGTCTTTTTCCGCTTCCATTTTTATAGCTTTTTTTTCTTCTTCACCAGCTACTACCACACGATCGTAAAATCGCTCGAAAAGTCGAACGACTAACCAAGAAAATCTCAAAAAAGCAGAACTCCGTGGATTTTAATGAAGCCTGTCTTAATAACAATTTGCTGCCAAACTATACGTATATATATATATATATATATATATATATATATATATATATATATATATCTTCTCACCCTATAAAAATTCACAGCAAGAACTCGTCTAGTCACAACCACAGCAAAGTACTTTCTCTGAACCAAAAAGTCAAACGGAACTTCCATGAATAAAGCTTACTTTCATAAAACATCTCGTATGTGGAACAAGATACCACAAGTGTGTTTCCCAACCGACTACTACATGGGCGTCTTAAAGTCTAATGTAAACAAATACTTGTTGAGCCGTCCTCTTGAATAATTAATTGTTCTTAAGTAATCTTCTGTCTATTCCACACATTGTTTCCAATTCTCTCGTTGTGGCAATCATCTGTTTAACCTTTATCCTCGAGTGGCTCCCAGGCCTTAATTAGTGGTGACTCGTCGGTAAAAAAAATGCATGAATCAACTTATTTCTTACTGGCGTTTCATCATTGTTACTCATTGGGTAATTTGTTCAGTAGTGATTTTATCTTCTTTTGTACGTCTTGATGGGTGCTGTTTTCAGTCGACAGCAATTAATATTCTCACATAGATACTTTTTGGATGGTGTGGACTTGTAAATCTGTCACTTGAAAAACGTTGTGCTTGGATCTTCTTCCGCTCAGGTTTTAGTGTTATGTTTAGTTTGCTTATTGTCTACACTACGACTGAGTACAAACATTATTATAGATTTTTCAAAATAGAAGTTACAAATAAATTACCTTATAATCAACTTAATGTTTCCCGCCAAAACTATTGATTTCATCGGTATTAAACTTATAATTATAACATGCGATTTTAGCATGGAAATTAAAACAAAGATAGATTTTACAAATCAATAATTGTTTTCATATTCTTCTTCTTCTTCTTCTTCTTCTTCTTCTTCTTCTTCTTCTTCTTCTTCTTCTTCTTTTACTTTAGTCTTTAGCTAAGGCGAGGTCCGCAAAAATGAATGTTTGTCTGCACTTGACACGATCACAGGCTTGCGCCAGGTGAAGGTCGGTTTTACGAAGACCATTGCGCCAATCTCATCATCGGTCTTTCCTTCGGTCGCTTCCCGACGACTTCTAATTTAAAACCTAGTTTCGAAACGGTGTCGTCGTTGACCCGCAGCACATGTCAAAACCATATTGCTCTCGACATGAACGATTCCCTAGCGCCTTTAGATGTCGTCATTTATGTGGTCGAGCAGTGTAATTCTCGAGATCTAGCAGGCATTTTGGTTTTTAGAACGGCGAATATTTGTTTTAATATTTAAAAAAATAATTAAATGATTTAAATTGATTCTAGACAACGCATGATCAGTTGTTTCAACGTTGGTACGTTGTACGTTAGATAAATATATAAAAACAGGGAAAACTAAAAGGTTTGACATGTTCAACTGTATTACTCTTTTAAGAAACTGTATCGGAATCAAGAGACAAAACACCCACTTTTTGACACGTCTAGTTTTATCAATGCAAAGGATTTCAGAAAACATTGTGATGTCATAAAATACTTCTCTTACTCCTCCTTTATCCTCTCGCTCTCTTCCCCACTCTCTATCTTGTCTCTGTATCTGTCATCTATCCTCTTTCTCGCTTTCCCCTTCTCTCTCCTTTTCTTTCGTCTCCCTTCTTTTCCTGTCTCTATACTCATTTTCTGCATAACTAAACTTTCTCTTCCCTTTTTTGTTATTCACATATGATATATTTAATTATATATGATTGTGTTGTTTTACGGCATATCAATTCTTTACGTTTTGTAATGCCGAATCTGGTAATTTTGGTAAAAGTTTTTTATGCTTCAAATTCTTTATATATTCAAATATTTATTCATAGTGCTTTGTTTGGTTGCTTTTTTAGGGCATGGTTTTTCCTTTTTCATTTCCCATATATATATATATATATATATATATATATATATATATATATATATATATATATATATATAGTATATTCAAGATGAATTTTAGTTAACAACACATAAATATTACATTCTGAAACTAATGTTTAATAAATAAAAAAATAATTGAAGCTATATTTATTAAGATTTAGCAATCCACAATAAAAAACATTACGTATGAAACGAGTAACACGATTTTAAAATGCTTAACGTGAATACAATTTATCTTGTGAACTTCATTGTGTGGTCTCAAGATTTAAATTGTTAACATTCTTCTGGAACTACACCGGTTTGTTGTCTTGACTTTTAACGACTTCACATACGGCATTCTTGGTTATCTTCTTTTCTCTCACTTTTTGTTCAGTGTTTCTGTCACCTGATGAAGTTTTAACAAATAATCGAAAGTGCTTGTGATACTTATCAACCATTCATTAATCGTTTTGATTTTGACACAAAAAAGACTATTAGAAAAAAAAATCAAGCGGAAAAATTCTGTTATGGTTAACAATATATATATAGTCAGTCAGATTTCTCGTCAACAGAACTAAATCGATATTTAATTCTACCTAACGGGCGAAGTACACAACTTTTCAATCCGTGTTATTTGCAAAATGACAAGAGAATTCCAATCGTTTTCATAGAATAAATATTCTATCCATCCTGATAATTCTTTCAAAAGTCTAATCTGCGTGAATTCACCGTTTACTTGCATTGAAAAAGCAACAGATACGATTGACCAATTATATCGCTCCGTTTTTCATGAATACAATTTTTTGCAAATAGTTGTCAAAACACAAAGTATGCGTAGTACTTATTCAAATATTTCGCATTACTTAACACTTTATTTTCATTACTTCTTTCATATAAAATTTCAAACTGACAGTATTATTCTTAACAATAAGCTGCCCGATCGTAGTTAAATAATATTTTAATAACAGTGAAGTTACTGCATTAGTTTCGGCATTTTTTAGATAAGGATTGATAATTTGTATTATATTCTTATAGAAATTGCTTAAGACAGGGCATGCAGCCACTTGATGTAAGAAGCTAAAAATACTACTTCAAGGTCAAAAACTAGCCAACGATAAGTGTAAGATGGATGAATTCTAACCCCCAAAACACCAATTCTCACCCTTTTGTCAGAAACATCGCTCATGGAATGTGAGGACTAAAGGACAAATTCAGAGAAGCGAGAGTTACGAGGCTGTTGAAAGTAAAACGAAAGTTCATTTTCTACTCTCCTTTGGAGTATTCGGACTACTGTTCTCATCTTTGGTGTAATTCTCATACGGTTTCGATCGATGTAAAATCTGACCTTCTCTTGGTGCATTAAAAATCTCTCTCTCTCTCTCTGTCTATATAATTATTGAATAACAAATATTTAATTATTATCTATATACTATACGTTTCATGTGTTCGGAATCATCAGTGTAGAGGTAACGGTTCAAATCAATCACACGATTCGAACCTGGGAGTAAGAGTCACCTTTATTTATATGTAGTGATATATAGTAATTAGTAGTAATATAAAGCGATAAGTAGTAAAACTATAATCTAAAATAAGAACAGGTTTAAGGTTCCTAAAATTCATACTAGAGTTGTCCGCCATGACCTGCATTGTAACGGATATAATTGCTAAGTAATAATCAGACAGCAGTGACAATCTTCTGGTGGTTGAAGTTTCAATCCTCAGTATGGGCGATACTAAAAATACAGTTACCAATTACTTAAGACTTCTATCCGGTCATGTCTGACAGAACGAGAGCAAACTACTTTCGTGCATTAGATAAAGTCTTCCATTTGACATTCCGTACAGATTTCTGAGTTCGACATAAAAATTCTCAAATTCGACAAGACATACACGAAGAAGGTAGAAGGTTACATCGGTCGAAACGTTGCGAGAATAACAGTAGTCCGAATAAATCAAATAATACAATGTGTTCATCAGAACTATGTGATCTTTTTCCATTTCTTTTGTTCCAGCTCGTTTAACTCGTTAGTCTAGTGGTCTCCACCAATTCGCTGTTTTGATACCTCATTGTAATACAGCTTCCTATTCCAGTAGTTTATTTTCAAGAACAGCAGGCTTGTGGAACTCTCTTCTTGATGACGTTTTTTTATCCTACTTATAACCTTGGTCATTTCAAAACTAAGTCCAATATGCATCTCCTGTATTTGCGATAATCATATTTGTTCTTGTTAACTCCTTGCATCAAGTGGATTCATGCCTTGTCTTGAGCGATTTCCATAAAAAATACTTTAGTAGATTTGGCAGCGAGTTAATTTTAGCACTTATAAGACTCTATAAATATGCCCGAGGAAACAGTTGCGACCGATACCAGGAGACATATTACTTGTAGCAGTTATAAATAATGGCTTATTTTCTCTCTCGGAAAAATGTCCCTGTTAAGTGATCTGATTACACACTGACTAATCAGTTTGCAGGGCGCATTGATTCCATATGGCCCCTGAAGAACTATTTCAGCCCCTTTGGGAATCACGGTTGTTCAGCAGAGAGAATCCTGGACGCTCAAATATCGACTGTCTTCGCCTGAAGATAACTGTCTTCGCCTGAAGATAACTGCTGACAGTCTTTCGGCATACCAAAGAACTTTCTACTTTTCTTTTACTCAGTTGGACACTGTCCAACTTTCTCTCACCTATACTAAACGGTATAGATAATGGAATAAACCATTTCGTTCTTGTTATGAAAAAGGTTTTGTATTTTCCTTTCGTGCGACGGTTTTCGTTACTAATAGTATATAGTTGGTTTTAGAGAATATTCAATTACCTATACCGTTTGGTATATGTGGAAGAAAGTTAAGCTGTATCCAAGTGAGGAAAAGAAAAGTAGAAAGTTATTTGGGCTGCCGGAAGTCTATCAGCAGTTATCTTCAGGCGAAGATAGTCGATGCTTGAACCTCTAGTGGACAGGGACAGGAAAGAGAAGGGAGACGTCTTTCCTCGTTGCTTTCAGGATTCTCTCTGCTGACCAACAATTGTGATTCCGAAAGGGGTTGTAGTAGTTCTTTCAGGGGCAGGTGAAATCAATGCCCCCTGCAAACTGATTGGTCAGTGTGTAACCAGATCACTTAACAGGAACATTTTTTCCGAGAAAGAAAATCAGTCATTTTTTAATGACTGCTACATACTATCTTGCTGAAACTTGATTTACATGCTATTGTCATCGAGAGTATTCAGTGCATTCTACTATTTGTGTT